>LFYR01000721.1:214090-234763 GCA_001185155.1 Zostera marina | reverse complement strand
GCGGAGAAAAGAAGGGGGTCGGGTACTCTCAAAACCCGCCACAGGGAAGAGAACTCAAACAGTGCTCAAGGACAGCTCAGGCAAGGCGTCAAGGTGGGCAAGCAGGGTTCCGCGGGAGAATCAGGCCGGACAGGTGTGCAAGGATTAGGCTTTGGCTAGGACAAACCGGACAATAGTTGGCAAAAGCGCGTGACAACCTCCGTGGAAGCATAGATACAACCTCGCAGGCGTGGAGGGGGGGAGTACTGGTGAGAGAGGATTTTACATCCAGGGACATCACCAGAAATCCACATCCCAGCACGCAAAGAGGGGGGGAATACTGATAGTACAGGGTCCGACACGCAGACCATAGTACTAAAAGACGTATCCCAAAGTATCTAATACGCAGAGGAGGGGGGAGTACTGGTGATACAGTATCCCGAACACGGTCACAACCTACCAGCAACTAGAAGTCCGGATAGCCTAAGATGAGTTGAGGTATCTATTCTAGGGTTGGGGAGGTCCCAGGTCGAATCCTAGGAAGATCGACTTTCCTGAGGATCGACTTCCCTGGGATCGACTTTTGAGTAAAGTCGATCACCAGGAAAAGTCGACCCCCAGAAAGTCGATCTCTGGAAAGTCGACCCCTGGACCCAATATGATCAGTTGGGCAGTTAGGCGGTTACTGCCCAAATGATCATATTGCCCCCATAAGAACCCCTATAAATAGAGGGCACCCCCCACTCATTAAAGGCAGGTCATTTGGAGCGAAAGGATTCCTAGCGAAGCAGAGCTCTGCACACTTGAGTTCCGGTCCGGTTTCCCGCGGAGTTCCCCGCTTGGCGCTTGCTTGCGCGTCTTGGAGTACTGGTCGGGTTTCACCCCCATCACCAGGAAAAGATGGCAAAATGGCAACAGTTTTTGGAGCACAGAAAGACTCCAGAAACTTGCACAGGAAGGCAACTAAAATAGCCAAACCAATAACCCTGTACATCCAAGAAAGAGAGGAGGAAGAAGACACAACCTTAGCCAATCAAGTTGAGGAGGTCAAACTCTCAAAGGGAGGAGTCCTGATAGGCACATCTTTATCCTCCGAGTTGAAAAAATCACTACTGCAACTGTTAGAAACTCATGTGCACACATTTGTATGGGAAGGGGAAGCACCCTCACAGGTACAACGTACTATAACATGCCATGAACTCAACATAGGCAGTAGCTTTACTCCTGTACGGCAAAAGCGAAGAATACTCCCAGCTGAAAGGAAGGAGGCAACACAGGCTGAAATTGAAAAATTAATCAAGGCTGGGCACATCTGGGAAGTTAAATATCCAAAGTGGCTAGCAAACCCAGTCATGGTTAAAAAATCCAATGGGAAGTGGAGGATGTGTGTAGACTTCACAGACCTCAACAAAGCATGTCCAAAAGACAACTATCCACTCCCATCCATCACAGATTAGTAGATGCAGCATCAGGAAATGAGTTGCTATCTATGATGGATGCACATTCAGGGTACAACCAGATCCTAATGAAAGAAGATGATGAAGAGGTCACGTCATTCATCATAGAATGGGGAACATACTGCTACAAAGTCATGCCTTTCGGCCTACGAAACGCAGGAGCAACTTTCCAAAATCTGATGGACAAGGTTTTCAAAAAGCAGGAAGGAAGAAATGTCCTGGCATACGTAGATGACATTCTGGTAAAATCCAAGAAAGCAGATGAACACCCAAATGATCTGAAAGAGACCCTGGAAACTCTGCAGAATTACGGGATGAGGTTAAAGGAAAATTTCTTGGATTCTATGTAGGGCAGAAAGAGATAAAACCAAATTCAGATAAAATAACAGCAATACTAGAAACAGCACCACCTCGAACAATAAAGGAGGTACAGAAGCTAAATGGAAAAATCAACGCCTTAAGTCGATTTATTTCCAAAACAGCAGACAAGTGCAAACCTTTTTTCCAGTTACTAAAAACTAGTCAAAAAGGGGCAATAACATGGACCTCAGAATGCGATGAAGCATTTCAATAACTCAAAACACATCTGGCTTCACTACCACACCTAACTTCACCAAAGATAGGGGAGGAATTATACGTCTATGTAGCAGCTTCAGAGAAAGCTATCAGTGCAGTTCTAATATGTCAAAGGGACAGCGAACAAATCCCGATATATTATCACTCCAAAAGGCTATAGGGGACATAAACAAGATATCTTCCAGTGGAAAAAATAGTCCTGGAAGTAGTACATGCAGCACGCAGATTCAGAGCATACTTTCTAGATCATACAATTAAAGTCTTAACAGAACATCCACTGCGCAGAATACTCCACAGGCCAGATACTTCCGGAAGATTGACGAAGTGGGCACTGGAGTTAAGCGAGTTCGATGTAGATTTTGTTCCTGCCACAACCATCAAAGGGCAAGCAGTAGCAGACTTTATTGTAGACATGACCTAAGAAAGCAAAGAAAAACCTTGGATAGTGGAGGTTGATGGCTCAAGCTGCAGTACAGGTGCAGGAGTGGGAATAAAGATAATCACTCCAGACCAAAGGATATATAAATATTCTATCAGATTACAGTTCTCAGCTACAAATAACATAGCAGAATACGAAGCTGTAATCCAAGGCATGAGAATCCTCAAAAGGTTGGGAGCCTGTTCAGTAATCATTAGAACAGATTCTCAACTAGTAGCTCGGCAATTCACAGGAGAGTTCACAGTTAAAGAACCTCTGATCGTACAGTACGCAGCTACACTAGAAAAAATCAAAAAACAATTCACCAAGGTGGAGGTAGAACAGATTTCAAGGAGTCAGAATAACTCAGTTGATGCCCTGACAAAGCTAGCATCTGCTTTCGAGGGGGGACAGAGAGAGATACTAGTTGACTCAGCATCTACACCTTCATGTAACTTGGTCACAATACAGGCAGAAGACTGGAGGAAACCCTTGATAGAATACTTCGAAGGGCAGAAACTTCCTGAGAACAAGAATGAAAGGCGTAAGTTACAAACACGCATTTCAAGATTCTGCCTGATCGGTGACATTCTGTATAAGAAATCCTACGATGGACCTCTAATGAAATGTGTCTCGACAGAAGAAGGACAATTCATTGTAGAGGAGATTCATCAGGGGGTATGCGGAATACATCAAGGGGGGAGGTCTTTAGCCCAAAGAATAATAAGGCAGGGATACTTCTGGCCCACACTAAAAAAAGATGCAGTCCTATTTGCAAGAAAATGCAAGGCCTGCCAAATACACAAAAACATACAGAGAAATCCCGCAACTCAACTAACAGGGGTAGAAAGCCTCATCCCCTTCGCAATGTGGGGGTTAGACATTGTGGGACCATTTCCAGTATCGACAGGCCAGACTAAATTCATATTTGTGGCTTCGATTACTTTACCAAATGGGTCGAGGCACTAGCTGTACCCAAAAATAACTCAAGGAGCAACAACAAAGTTTGTCTTCAAGTGCATAGTGTGCAGATTCGGTGTTCCAATGCACATAGTGACAGATAATGGGACACAGTTTACCGGTGGGGAGTTTACGAGATTGTGCGAGAACATGGGCACTAGAATCCATTTTTCATCGATATACAGACCACAGGGTAATGGGCAAGTAGAGGTCACAAACAGAGCCATTGTTCAGGGACTGAAGAAAAAGGTCGAACAGGCCAAAGGTTCGTGGGCAGATCTACTACCAGAGATCCTGTGGGCGTATAGAACCACTGAAAAGACACCCACCGGGGAAATCCCGTTCTCACTAGCATACGGAATGGAAGTATTAATCCCGACAGAGCTAAGCATACCAACAGTCAGAGTGTTATCCTATGACATGGAAGAAAATATGAGATCATGCGCGACAACTCTAGACTTGGTGGATGAGCTAAGGGATAATGCACAGGCAAAGAATGCAGCTTACAAACAAAGTATCGCTAGATATCACGACAAAAATGTCAAGGATAAAGCGATAAGAAAAGGAAGCCTAGTATGGAGAAGAGCAAGTGTCGGCAGAAAGGACTGATCTAAAGGCAAACTAGGCGCAAACTGGGAAGGACCATATGTGGTGGAGGAGGAACTCCGACCAGGCATGTACAAGTTAAAACGGGAAGATGGAACATGCATTCCCAACACTTGGCACGCAGATACCCTACAGTTGTATTTTTAACGATTAAGTAGGACTATGTGTTACTCGTGGTAAATAGTTTGAACTACTTAAGTGTTTTTTAGTTAACTATTTACTAATAATCAGAACATTCGAAAGATAAAAGCACATTCCGTATATTGATTTAAAAAATACAAAGGAATGTAAAATACAGGTTACAACAGGATGGAAGGTCTATTTATCACTAGGAGGGAGGGATGAGTCTTTAGAACTCGCTGCACCATTGTCATCTTGATCTTTTACAGAAAAGTCTTTGTCAATGGTAGCAGTAGTATTGTCTCCCGAAGCCTCCTCTTCTTCATCTTCATCCTCGTCTTCCGCAAGTGCCCGATCTCAGATCTCAGTGGCCTCTTTTGGGTACTTGCGGGCCCAGCGGTGGACATCTTCAGCTTCAAAACCAGGAAACACATGAGGGCCCAGGTCCACCAGATCATTGTAGTCTCGCACATTAGCGAGGAACTCAGTCCGGATCTCTTCCATATGCTTGTTCATGTGTTGGAGCGCCTCAGTCTTCTTCTGGTCTTCTTCTACCAGTCGCTTCATCTCAGTTTGGCAATCACTCAGCGACTGGGAGAGCTTCTGCCTTTCCGTTTCCCCTTCGTTCAACCGTTGAGTAAAAATATCATTCTGTACCATAGTAGAACGAAGGGTTGCCTCAGTATTTTCAGCCTGCCTGGTAATCTCAGCAATCATAGACTCTTTGATTGAAACCCTGGCACGCTGAGCATAAAACTCTAACTGCACTGCCCCCAACTCCCCGTTAACCTTGGAGAGTTCTTGCTCTTTGTCTCTCAAATGATGATTTAGAGCAGCCCAGTCCTCAGCCAACTTCTTGTTGGTGGCAGAAAGAGTGGAGGCATCCGAAGCTCTCTGTGCAACCTCGCCTTCCAGATCTTGGCATCGGCGCTTCACTCTCTTCAACTCGTCTTCCAAGGATTGGTAGTCACGAAGACGAGACAAGGAAGAGAGGCGGCCCTGAAACAAATAAGCGAGCTGCAAAAAGAGAAGATAAGTAAGAACAGGCTCATAAAAAATGATAAAAACAAAAGTACTTACGTTACTTAAATTCTGTCCGACTTCTTCGATAAGTCGGTCCATCGGATACCCAGATATGGTCCGCAACGTAGTTCAAGAGGCATCCGTGTCAGCAACTATCGGAAACTTCGTCCCATAATTCCGAGGATGGGAACCTTGATAACCCGGCATCTGAGTCTCCCGGGTAGAAGCATATGAGTACCGACCCCGGGAGGACTCCCCAGCATAGTATTTCCTACGAGGAGGAGTTCGTCGCCTGGGGGAGTGTCTCCTCGTTTTCCTCGGAGGAGAGGGGTCGGTCCTTGGTGGAGGGGTCTTCCTCTTATTATTTTTGCTTCTTTTCCCCTCAGATCCTTCTTGCTGGACATCCTTTCCAGCAGTTTTCTCTTACTCCTCTTCCGGCGTACGAAAGAAGGAGGCGAGCTTGGCAACAGCAGGAGACTGCGCAGGAGGAGTCCCCACAGGTACCTCCCCTTCCTCAGCTCGGTCACCGGTAGGAGGAGGGGAATCAACTCGATAGGCATTTTCGTGGGCACGACGCCTCAGATGTTGGGCATCAGAAGGCTTTGAGGCAGACGCATAAACCTTTGTCCCCGTCTCATTTTGCCCCACGCGTTCAGGGACACCTTCAGGATTATGCATATAAAAATCTGCGAAAAATAAAAACAGAGTTAGTAAAAATGCATACAAGTAAATAAAAGAAAAAGAGAAAACAAACAAAGGAAGACCTTCTCGGTTAAAGGTATCATCAATCGCGTGACCGACAGGCACAGCGATGGGGTGTAGGAAGGTCAGCCTTTGTACAAAAGCCCCCTCATCCTCGGTCAAAACAGGACGGGGAGTGGGCCTACGATCACTACTGGATGCAGGAAGAAGTCGACTACCAGGACATAGCCTGCAATCTACAAAAATAAACTCACTCTTGTTCCGCCTGGTCGGAGGATCTTTCAAGAGGGCGGAGTGAGTGACAGAAGTGGCACGGCTGGCACATGCAATAAAAGGGCTGCCCTTCTTCGGATTTTGAAAAGTGAAGAAGTGGAAGAACAGCCGAGCAGTTGGGATTATGCCAGCATCCCTGAGAACATTAATGAATCCCCTAACATAGAAAAAGAAGGCAGCACCCATTTGAGAAATGCACAACCCGGAGTACAAAAGGATTTCACTAACTAGGGAAGGGATCGGAAGGATCGGAAAGTTAGTGAAGTAGATACGGTGAAGTGCCAGCATAAAGTAGGGGGCACATCACCGGTGTTCTCAGAAGGGTAGGCCCAGTACACTCTCTCTCTAAGCTCTAAACCCCTCAAAATTCTTTGGGCGGCATCTAAAGAAAGGGTATTAGAGCATCTACCCGCATTGGAAGAGAGAGGATAGCCTGGAATATTAGTCAGGGAGACTGCACAGAAAGAACCATACCCAGTTCCGTACTCGCCCCGATCGAGGATAGGGACAACATGGAAACCGTTGCGAATAAGAACGGACCGCTGACGCCAAGAGCCATCCATCTCCCGATAGAAGGATGGGGCGATTTTCTCCTCAAGAGGAGAAGGAAAGGGGCACTTCTCCTCCGTCTCAGGAGGGTAACCTAAAGGAGAGTCCTCTAGAATATGAATATTCTGACTACAGACTTCGGGAGGAAGTTGAGCAGAACCGTCTGTAGCCAGGGATGGCGCCTCGACAATAGGAACCTCCTCAGGAATAGAAGCCAAAATGATGGCAGTTGGAGGAGGAGTCCTAGTGGTAGAAGGAGGAGTGCCCCCAACTTCTACATCCCGCTCAGGAGAAGAGGAGCTGCAGGAGGAAGAACCCGAGCTCCCAGAGCTGGATGTAGAAGACCCCGAGCTAGAACTCGAACTTGAGGAAGAAGAAGGGGAAGAACCTACAAACAAAAACAAATAAAAGGTAAGTTACAAAAAAGAAAAAATAACTTACTAGGTACAGACTTGCGCGTACGACGAGTAGAAAGAGCTTTTCGCTTACTTCCAACAGGAGAGGAGGAAGGCGACTCAATTCTAGGCTCGACCGCGGCAGTAACAGTCTGAACCTGAGGGCTAACGATAATAGCCCGCTCCTCGTTAGGAGGAAGGTCTTGCTGAGTGTTTTTGTCAGAAGACATGATGACAACCTGCACGAAGAACATAATAGTTAGCTTAATTATTTTAAGTTTGCAAAAGTCGATCCAGACTTCAGGGAATCGCACTGGCACAAGGGAAGTCGACTTCAGAAGTCGATCCCAGGGAAGTCGATCTTCAAAAGACAAAAGTCTCAGGAAGTCGATCCCAGCAGATCCGACCCAAGGGAGTCGACAACAAAAGTCGGACTCCAGGAAGTCGAACCAAGGGAATCACTTCGGGAAAGCAAAGGCTAAACCTATGGAAGTCGATCCCAGTAAAAATGGATCCAACTTCGGAAAGTCGATGACAGAGCGTCAAACTTCACAAAGTCGGACCACAGTCCAAAGGGGAACAACTTCGAAAAAGGACCGACTTTAAGAAAAGTCGGACCTCAAGGAAGTCGAACCCAGTGCAACCTCAGAAGAGCCCGACGAAAAAAGTCGGACCCCAGAAAGTTGCACCTCCAAGGCTCAAGTCGAAGCATTACGCGCGCTGGAAGTCGAAGCGGAGAAACCAGAAGTCGATGCGAAGAAAGTCGATCACTCGGAGCGAAGGAAGTAGGTGGGAAGCAAATGAACCCCCCTCCTCTATTTATAGGGCAAAGTCGAAGACGAACCATCGCGGGCACTGCTCATCCGGGTTCGCCCGTTGGGCCGGAAAGCCCACGGGTCCGGCAGGCCCAAGACGACCCGGTCCGAGAAAAACCCTAAATTCCGACCACATGACATCGATATTTCAGGATAAAGGCATCGACATTTAGCAAGGAATTCGAAACCTTCCAAAAGAGAAGGACAGGATCGACATTCCGACATTATTCTGATCGACATTTCAGGATAAAGGCATCGACATTTATCAAGGAATTTGAAGCCTTCCAAAGAGAAGGACAGGATCGACATTCCACAGAAAATTCAGTTCGACATTCCCAGAAGGGGGATAGACGTCGACATTTACCAAGGAATTCGAAGCCTTCCAAAGAGAAGGACAGGATCGACATTCCACTGAAAATTCAGTTCGACATTCCCAGAAGGGGGATAGACGTCGACATTTACCAAGGAATTCGAAACCTTCAAAAAAGAAGGACAGGATCGACATTCCAACACTATTCTGATTGACATCCTCAGAAAAAGATGAGATCGACTTTTGAACAACATCGACATTTCCAGGGAGAAATGAGGTCGACTTTTCGTACAAACTTCGACATCTTCAGAAAAGGATAAAATCAGCAGTCACACGACTTCGACAGAGGAGGATATCCGCCATCTATTCGTGGGAGAGGGCGAGCGATTGTGCCCAGATTTAGATGGCGGATTTCCGCCATCTAAAACTTAGTATAAGAGTATAGATGGCGGAAATCATATTAAATAATTATTCAATTAAATAACATTCAATTAAATAATTATTAATTATTAAACAATATTATTTTACAATTTAATAAATAATAAAACATATTATTTTTTAACATAAACATTTAATATTTCATTAATAACATATTAATTTTATTGCAATTAATTACTTGAATTCATGCAAATTAATTAATTACATTAAAAAACACATTAATTATTTATATAAATTTTAAATTATTTAAAAATATAAATAAATTAATTAATTATTTTAATTAATTATTAAATTATTTAAAAACAGAAAATAATTAAAACAAATTATTTTTTAATTTAAAACATGACAAAAATTTAGTATCAGAGATTCTTGCACCAAGTGTAGTATCAGAGATAATCCTTCTAGATATTTCTCCTGCCATTGTATATTTGTCCTCGTGCTTTCTTTTGTTTTGTTCCTTCCATATAGCCCATGTTGTTCCTGAAATTACTCCCCAGGTGAGTGCCCAACATTTTGAGCCTTTTGTTCTTTTTTCTACCCTGCTCATGACCTGTTCCAGCGTTATGTCTGTTTCTGAGCTGATTTCTGATAGTTGTGTTCTTATTCTTCTTCATATATCTGCAGCGTACCCGCATCTGTAGAATATGTGACTTTGTGTTTCAAAGGGATTCCGCAAAGCCAGCAGTCTGTGTGATCTATTCCTTTCCAATGATCAACTTCCGAATTCGTTGTGATTTTTCTCCACCTTTCCCTCCACAGCATCATGTCGTTCTTTAGTATACCTGAAGCCTATATTCCTTTAGCCAATCTGTCTTCTCTACCTTTTACTCTCAATGAGTTCCATGCATTTTTGTATGAGAAGTTTAAACCTGTACCATTCCACTCAAAGCAATAATTAGCGTTGCAATTATAGATATTATTAAAATTACCTCCTGTATCTATTAGCTCAAGCCATGCTGCTGAGTCTGCATTTGGTCTTTTGTTGATTGTATTTAAGGCTCGTCCCTTTACGTTCCTTTTTCTCATCCAACATGTCCAAATTGAATTATCACAGTCCCATATGCGGTATAATCTTTTAATTGCTCTTGCATTAGCTGAATCTCTGAAACACATTAGTACTAAACCTCCTTCTTCTTTTGGCAGGATCATATCCTCCCATTGAAAATCCCTTTTCCCGTTTCAGATGAAATTATATGAGATCTTTCTAAGTTCTTCTAGGACGTCTATTGGGAGTTGGGTTGAGAAATTCCAGTAGTTGAAAATTCCCATGACTCCCCAATGGTAAAGTTGTACTCTCCCGGCATGTGACTGGAGTTTGCATTTCCAGCCCGCAATCATTCCCTCTACTGATTTAATTAGACCTAGGCAATCCTTTTTATATAGTATCTTAGGAGAAAGTGGAAGTCCGAGGTATTTTACCGGGAACCTGCCCTGTGAAAACGGTAGAAAACTTAATAACTCTTGTTTGTTTTTTGTGGCTCCTGAGAAGAAGATTTCACTCTTCCTCTTACTTACTACTAATCCCGATGATTCCCTGAATTCTTCCAAGAGTCTTTTAATGCCCTCAAAAGAGTTCTTTTTAGCCTTGCAGAATATTAAGAGGTCATCTGTGTAGGCTAAGTGTGATATTCCTTTTTCTCCATGCTTATTGAAAATGCTAATTTCACCTTTATTGACCTTCATATCTATAATATTTGAGAAGTTTTGCATGATAAGTGTAAATAAGTATGGTGATATTGGATCGCCCTGCCTCAGACCCCTATTTGGCCATAGCTGTTTTGTTGGGCTACCATTTATTAAGAAGGCTAATGGTGTTGTGCTAACCAATATCATTACCATCTTAATCCAGTCATGTCGAAACCCAAGTTCAGTTAATGTAGTTTCCAATGCTGCCCAGCTGCATGTGTCAAATGCTTTAGCTAGGTCAACTTTGATTACAGCATTTGCTCCACCATTTGCCTTTCCGAAGTTTGTTACCATCTCCGTGGCTAGAAGAAAGTTGTCCCCTATTAGCCTTCTTGGTAGGAAGGCTGTTTGGTTGTGACTGATTACTCCCTTCATCGCCTCTACATATTGGAATATATATAAAGTCATATATATATTTATAAAGTTAATTAAAAATATAACAACCATAACAAACCCCACTCACATTCTCTTGGGTTTGTTATGGCAAAATAGATATAAATACAATAACATTCAAGGCACAATCTCAAGGATTGTTTTGCCAATCACTCATCGTCTTCTATTTCTCCTTCACCTCCACTCTATCAAATGGATGCTTCACTCAACAACAATGCTACTAGCAACATGTTCAATATGGTATCCGACGTCGGTTTTGATCCCGTGGTTCCGACCACCACCACTCCGCTGCAAGAATCAATACCGACAATGATGATCCCCTCAATCGCTGATCCAACTGGATCCAATCAAGCGAACTTGCTATCTCAACAAGTGTTGGCCGGACGGATCCCCGTCTTTTGGATCCATCCAAAACTTTCTCCACATCAAGCTAAAACCAACAAATTATTTGGTTTGGAGAATGCAATTCAATCCCCTCTTAAATTGTTTTGGATTGAAATCTTTGATTGACAACTCAACTCCTCCACCTACGCCCAATCTACATGGCTTGGTGGCGTAAAGATCAACTACATGGGAGGTACTCCCAACAGTTTTGGGGCTGGAATCGGCGGCCAACATTTGGGCAACATTGGCCACTTCATATGGGAGGCCATCGGAATCTAGGATCCTCCAAATCCAGATGCAATTCCAAAACAATAGACATGCCGCCGGCGAGGATGTGGCAACGTTTCTCCGGCGATCCAAGCTGCTGGCCGACGAGCTCGCGGCTGCCGGTGCTCCTGTTCCAACACGCATTTTTAATGCAACAATGTACAACAATCTCGGAGCCGACAATGTACAACAATCTCCGGCGTTGTCCGAGCTCCTTGAAATCATGTCGAGCCACCAAATCCGTCTCAAGATGAGGCAATCTATGCCCTGTGTGAATCAAACGATGACCGGAAATGGTCACGGCGGTGGCGCCTACACGTCGTCGACGTTCGCCGGAAATGGTGGCACCGGCAGAAACTCCGGCGGAAGAAGAGAGTCAAGAACTAGGTCAAGAGGTAGGGCTCCTCAAGTAAGGAGGGATCCTTGCCCTGTTTGTGGTGGATTGGGCCACAGCCCATGCCGTTGTCAATATAGGGTTAATCCCTACCAAAATTCGAGCCTGGCCTAAGAATCAAATAACCCACAAATAATTAATCCACAAACAAATAATATAAATTCCAGCAGCCCATACAATGTGGCCTCACCCATTCTACCAGCCCAATATCATCCATTCTCGGTCCAGCAGCAACAAAGTCCAAATTACTATGTACCTAGGCAGCCCATGACCAACCACTCAGATAGCGGATTCTTATTTTTCAACAAGTGATCTGGACCAACACGATATGATAGCTTGGTACCCGGACACTGGAGCAACACATCACTTTACCCCAAATGTCCAATCGATCTCATCTCCAATGCCGTATCAGGGACCCGGGTCCGCACAGTTAGGTAATGGGACTCAACTTCAAATTCAACACTTGGGTGATGGTAATTTTGCAAGTGGATCCTCTAATTTTTCTTTACGCAATATTTTGCACGTTCCATCCCTTAAAACTCCGTTATTATCCGTTCAGCAATTTTGCAGGGATAATAACTGCTATTTTGTGTTTGACTCTTTTCGTGTCTTTGTGAAGGACCGAATTACCACTACAAAAAAAAGGACCTTGTATGACGGCCTTTAGATGGCGGAAATCCGCCATCAATACTTCAGTTGTTTAGATGGCGGATGTCCGCCATCTATTCTTTGAGTCCGCCGAGGAAAGGTTTTGGCTCGACGGCGGTTCGAAATTGTTTTCGATGGCGGTGTTTAGATGGCGGAAATCCGCCATCTAAACTATCCCGCCCAAAATTTCGAATCTCACGCCATGTTAAGTTTTTGGGGAGTCGGGCGGAAAAAGCCCGCCCAAATTTCGATTGGGTGGACTTTTCCACCTTACATGGCGGCACTTAAGTGTACTTACATGGCGGCTCTTTTCGTGTCTTTGTGAAGGACCGAATTACGTACTCACAAGGTACTCCTTCAAGGACAACATGATGGGTCTCTCTACAAGATAGTCCCGACTCCACCGCCTACTCTTCATTCGACTCGAGCCAATCTGGATGTCTGGCATCAACGACTGGGTCACCCTCATGAGTCGGTTCTTCGTCATGTAGTTTCTGCGAATTATTTACCTTCTGTTATTTCAAAATTCAATAAATGTAGGTCATGTGTGTTAGGCAAGGCGAGTCGCAACCACCTTGTCTCGACCTACTCTAAGTCTAAGTGTCCATTAGAACTCATTCACAGTGATGTGTGGGGCCCTGCTCCAGTCTCTTCATATAATGGACATAAGTACTTCGTGTTCTTTATTGATGATTTTTCTAGATTTATCTGGTTTTATCCGATCAAACATAAATCTGAAGTTGCAGATACTTTCCAAAAATTTCATATTATGGTGGAAAAACAAATCGGACATAAAATCAAATATTTCCAGTCAGACTTCGGCGGTGAGTTCCAGGCTCTCACCAAATACTTCGTCTCGCATGGAATTCATCACCGAAGGTCGTGTCCACATACTCATGAACAAAATGGCACGGCAGAGAGGAAAATCAGACATATAGTGGACACCGGTCTAGCACTCCTTGCTCATGGTAGGGTTCCCTTGTCATATTGGAACTTTGCATTTTCCACAACAGTATTCATTATAAATCACATACCATCCAAAACTCACGGGACCTCACCACTTCAAAAATTATTCAACATCCAACCTAAACACGCTTTTCTAAAAGTGTTCGGGTGTGAGGTCTTTCCACTACATCGACCCTATAATCAACATAAGTTCGCATTTCGCTCTACATCGTGCATCTTTCTCGGATATAGTCCATCTCATATGGGGTATATTTGTCTCGATCCACAAACTCAAAAAATATACACCTCGCGTCATTGTACTTTTTTCGAAAACTCTTTTCCATTTGCAAAATTACAGGTATCTCAAGGTGTGTCAACAGGTGATCAATCGGGTCCATGGGGGTTACTATCGGTTCATCCTTCAAATTCGGCTACACTTATAACTGGAAGGTCAAATTCGCAGGATTTCCAGTCCAGTCCAGAACCATCAAGTGTATCCCTAGTGGGGCCCACATAGCAGTGCACGGTGCTGAAAGTTCGAATAATTCACCATCAACTAGTCAAGGTTCAGATGATCCTACAGATACGAGTCTCCCAATCCCAAATAATCGGCCCCAACGCAATATTCCTCGAGTTGATTATCGGAGACTGGCAGGACTAGAGGCTACGTCACTTGCAGTTGATGATTTTTCAGAACCAACTTCAGTTCGACAGGCATCCAAGTCACCTGAGTGGATCCAGGCCATGGAAGTTGAGATCGGTGCACTCATACGAAGTCATATTTGGTCCTTGGTGGACCTTCCTCGAGGTGCGAACCTAGTCACTTGTAAATGGGTGTTCAAGGTTAAAAGGGGATCTGATGGTCGTCTTCAACTACGGAAAGCACGTCTGGTTGCATGTGGGTTTTCACAGGTTGAAGGAATTATTTTCGATGAAACGTACAACCCGGTAGTGAAGTTCCCAACCATCAGAATCATGCTAGCACTTGCAATATCCAAGGGTTGGCAGCTTCGTCAACTTGATGTTGACAACGCGTTTCTAAACGGGGATCTCAAGGAAACTGTGTTTATGACACAACCCCCAGGATTTGTAAACAAACATCATCCAACCAAGGTATGCAAACTTCACAAGTCACTCTACGGCCTTCGGCAATCTCCTCGGGCTTGGTACGAACGCTTAAGCAATTTTTTAAAATTGATTGGTTTTATAAGTACTGCATCAAATGCTTCTCTATTCTTGCGAGTTACGACAAATTCTCAGGTCTATATGTTTATTTATGTGGATGACATAGTGGTTACTGGGTCATCATCTTCAGACGTTGCACAATTGATTGACACACTGTCTAAAGAGTTCAGACTCAAGGATATGGGAAGATTACAGTTCTTCTTAGGAATGGAACTGACTCCGGTAGGCATTACTGGCAGTTACATTCTGTCTCAACATCAGTACATTTGTGACCTGTTACGCAGAACAAATATGCATAAGTCAAAATCTGCATCTACACCTATGCCGTCTACTACTAAGTTGACTGCGACTGACGGGGTACCCATGGAAGATAAGTTATTATATCGCTCAACAGTAGGAGCACTATTATACCTGGTAAATACTCGACCCGATATATCATTTGTTGTAAATAAATTGTGTCAATATCTCCAAAGTCCAACCACGGTTCATTGGGCAGCAGCAAAACGAGTGTTGAGATATTTACAAGGTACGAATTCTTATGGAATATTGTTTGCACCATCAGCCTCAGTCAGAGTAGATGTATACACAGATGCAGATTAGGCAGGTTGCCTAGATGATCGACGTAGTACGGGAGGATTCGCGATATTTATCGGAAATAATCTTGGTCAGCCAAGAAACAACCCACTATCGCACGCTCCTCTACAGAAGCCGAATTTCGCATTATGGCTGATGCAGCATCAGAAACAGTCTGGATTCAAAATCTTTTAAGGGAAATTCGGTTAGTGCCAGTCACACGAGTTCAAGTATGGACAGATAATCTTGGAGCTAAATATCTGGCACATAATCCTGTATTTCACTCTCGAATGAAACACATGGCGATCAATTTCGGGTTCGTACGAGAATTAGTCAGAAATGAAGATACACATGTCACTCATATCTCTACAAGGGATCAAATAGCTGATGGCTTCACTAAGCCGTTACCTTTGTCACGATTCCTTGAAATAAGGTTCAAGCTCGGCGTAGTTTCTCAAACGCCAACTTGAGGGGGAATATTGGAATATATATAAAGTCATATATATATTTATAAAGTTAATTAAAAATGTAACAACCATAACAAACCCCACTCACATTCTCTTGGGTTTGTTATGGCAAAATAGATATAAATACAATAACATTCATGGCACAATTTCAAGGATTGTTTTGCCAATCACTCATCGTCAATACTACAAGCCTAATTGTAATTAGCTTTGATAATATCTTGTAGGGTATTTATACAAGAGATAGGTCTGAATTGTTCTAGGTTTGATGCATTTTTAACTTTCGGGATCAACGTTACAAACGTGTCGTTAACTTGTCTCAACAGTCTATCTCCCAACACTACAAAAAAAAGTAGGCAGTTAGAACGAGCAATGTTAACGGAATTTCCGTTACAAATACTATTTTTAACGGAATTTCCGTTAACTTTGATCCGTTACAAATATTTAAATCCGTTACAAAAATCCGTTACAAAAAATAATGAGTCAATAAATACACATAAATCAATCAATTATATAATATACACATCGATTATAATTAGTTAGTTACCATCATTATCTTCGAGGTCCGAGTCGGAATTAGATTCACCCATTGTTGTTAGTACTTGAGTAGTTGGAGTACTCGAACCTTGAGGAGTTGGAGTTGGAATTTGAGTTGGAGTTGGAGTCGGAATTGAAGTTGGAATTTGAGGAGTTGAAATTGAAACTCGAGTTGGAGTCGAAGTTGCAGTCGGAACATGAGTACTTGAAGTAGGTTCTTCATGGTCGACAGAACTTCGTGTAAATCGTCGTTTCTTACTAACCAATGTTTTTTTGGGTGTCATTTATAATTTGTGAATACAACAAAATATTCAGCACTTAAAATTAATAAAAACAGAAATATCACTTCTAAAATTGAGATAAAGACTGATTGAAAAAAGAAAAGAGTTAGAAAATAGACAAAATAATATTGACTAGCAAAGCGAAATATCACTTTCTGAATTCTAAAAAATAGAAACGAGTATGGGGGAAATAGATTGGGGGAAACACAACAGAAATAGATTGGCCGAATTCTATGAAAATAAGGTTGATCTAAGAATCCATGATAAAAAATAACAAATAGACAACCGAAAACAACGAGATAAAGCATTTGATTAAGAAAAGATAATGAGGAAACATACCCTTAATCGTGGATTTGGAGGTCTTGAAGTTTGAAATTTTGAAACTAACCATCAATAAATCTGAAAAAAATAGAATATCTTCATTTCAAAATGAACTCAAATTACTCTATATCGATCATGACAACCTACTGAAAAAGGAATCCAATCATAACAATAAAACAAAAATCCAATAATCAATACCATCAACAAATCTGAAGGTCTGGAAATCTGGAACTAACCATGAACTAAGCTAGATCTAAATAGAATATCTTCATTTCAAAATAAACCCAATTTAACTCTATATCGATCATGACGACCATACAAAAAAAATCAGTCATGACAATAAATAAATAAAACCCTGATACAAAAACACAATCAACAATATAAAACAGAAAATTAAAACACAAACAAATAAATAATTTTTTTGTACCCTGATACAAAAACAGATAAATAAAAATAAAGGATAATGAAACAAAAATGGTGAGACATGCCTGATTACGGCAGTCACTCCCAGCAACGTCTTTCAATAAGGACTAGGGCTCTGTCGCTATGGCAGGACCCCCAGAGAGCTCCCACGGTGCGAAACACGTTCATTGTCCAGATCGCCGAGTTAGCCCGTAAGTCGCCCGATTGGACTACCAAGTCGCCGACATAAAGGATAACTCGCCGAGTTAAGGCAAGATCGGCAGTATGGTAGACTGCACATCTTGGCCCTAGAAACTCGGCGAGTTAGCCCTAACTAGGCGACTTCCATACCTGAATCGGCGACTTACGACCGTTACTCGCCGCCAGCCACCGTCATAAATGTTACCATATATGACCATAGGCGCGATGTCCACCTTTGATTGCGCCCTCCGAGATCCTATAAAAAGGGTCTCAAGGGGACACTCAAAGGCACGATTCAAGTTCCTCTCTCACACCAGAGCATCACTACGAAACTCGCCGATTCTCACTAGAATCGCCTAGTTTCCACTTGCAGGTATTTGACGTAGAGCGTGCGTCATGGACTCCAAAGCCTCCGGCATCACCTCACACCACCGCGAGCCCTGGTAGAAGATTCAGGGCTTCATCAGCTGGCGCCGTCTGTGGGACTACCGAACCACCGGTATCCCATCGTAATCGCGATTTTTTAAAAATCCGGCTCGAGCTCTCCTAGAGGGTTCGCCGAGTTTGTCAAAAAATCGCCGAGTTAGATCGTCCGATTCTCGGTTCAGGTCCGATTTAGCCTTAAATCGCCGACTTATCCTTAAGAATCGCCCGATCCGGAATATCGTTTGCTAGCTAAGAGTGCTGTCCACGACCTTGTTCGAGAAAACCACAAAATCTCAAAGTCGCCGAGTTAAACCCTAACTCGCCGACTTGTCTTTTGTTTTTCCGACATTCTCAGTCAGGTACCTCTCTGCTTTGGTACTTCTTCGCTTTTGTTTTCATGGCAATCATCGAAAAACAAAAGCACCCTTACGCCACAAGAAGTAAGGGAAAAATGCCAGCAACTGAGCTGGAACAGGGCGAGCAATCCCGACCAAAGGGACCTATCAATTCTCAACATGTGGAAACAAACTCGGTTCCTCCTCACGTCGAGGAACACATAGTGCCCAAGGCCCCACCCACCTTGGAGGAAAGGTTGTTCAGCTTCATGGACAACATTGAAAGAAGGATGACTAACCTCGAGCAAGCGAGGAGTCATAGGACCACTACCATCCGTGAAAGAGCGGATGAATATGGGTCCATCTATTCTCCATCTGCGGAGAAAACCAAACAGAGTTCCCGTCTCAAAACGGGACCCAGTAAGAGTCGCTCCGAAAGGACTCTTACTACTCGGTTTGTAGAAGATCTTCGGCGGAAGTTGGCCACCGACCCAGCTGTCGGCAACCCGCACGAGATCCTAAGGGTTAAAAGTGCTCCTCTTCGCGAGGACCTTTTAAAGAGATCTTTCCCACCCAACTGGCGGGTACCCAGGATCGAGGCATACGACGGTTCAAGTGATCCACAAGATCACGTGAATCTTTACCTCAACGTCTTGGAACTGCAAACCATCGATGATGGGCTGCTGTGTCGGGCATTCCCCGGCACTCTCAAGGGCAGTGCTTATTGATGGTTCTCTGGTCTGCCAACTGGCTCAGTCACCAGCTTTGCAGAACTCTCATCCAAATTCATCGCCCAGCATGTGGGGATGATAAGGATCAAACACAGTGCCAACGCACTTCTGGCACTTAGACAGGATAAACTGTCTCTGAGGGATTACGGTGAAGTTCACAACAATGATGACAGAGGTGAACGACCTAATCCCAAGTGTGGCCATAGCGGGATACATTAGAGGATTAGTCCCCTACTCCCCTCTGGCCCAAAATCTGACTCTCTACAAGGTGAGTTCTCTGCCCGATCTCTTCCAACGCTCTCAATTGTACATTGAGGTGGAAGAGGAGGATGAGAACAAGCTAGCTGAACTTGGGACTCCTAGCATCAAAAAGCCTAAGTTTGAGAGGAAGGGGTACACTGGAAACAACAATTTCCGCGACACCTCTAACAGGTATACCAGTAACAAGGCTGAGACTTCCAAAAAAGAATGGAAGCCTAGGCATGATAACAAGGTATACCAAACCTCAACCAGCCAGCCAAAGGGTGCAACTCCACTATGGAAAAGGAACACCCCGCTTACAATCAGCAAAGGCGAGCTGTTTGAGAAGCTGAAGAACCGAGCGGATCTACCTGTCCCTCGTTCTTTAGACCCTGCAGGCAAGAAGGGCCGCACGCAATCTGGGAAATACTGTAAATTTCACAAAGACTGCGGCCACCTAACAGACCACTGCAGGGAATTCTCGTCTTTCGTCGAGCAGTTGATCTCAAAGGGAGAACTTGGCAACTTCGTCAAGAAGTCCCGAGGACGGGACAACTGCAAATCTGACCCAAAGGGGAAGCGTCCACGCTCTCCTTCGCCAGATAGAGACAACAGCGAGAACCTCCAGGGGAAGACCATCAATATGATATTTGGTGGTGGATCCGTTGGCCAGAATAGGGGATATTCCCGAAAGGTGCTGATGTCACAATCAACACCTCGAGACAACGGAAAGAGGGTCCGCGATGAGAAGTCAATATACTTCTTCGAAGAGGACCTGGACGATGTCTTGCAACCTCACGAGGACCCACTCGTGATTCAAGCAGACATCGGCCCTAATTCCCGAGTCAAGAGGATGATTGTCGACAGCGGCAGCTCTGCGGATATCCTCTACATGGATACCTTTACCAAGATGGGCCTTAAAAGGGAGGAACTATCTCCCTGTAAGAAGCCATCTAGGGTTTCACTAACATCGCCGCCCCAGTGGCCGGTGTTATTAATCTAAAAGTGTCCATCGGTTCCAAGCGAGGAAGGGTTAGCCGAACATGTCGCTTCATAGTAGTGGAGGTAGAATCCACTTTCCATGGCATATTCGGATGCCCCTTCATCCACGTAATCTAAGCAGTCCCGTCTTCTTATCACCAATGCATTCGATACCCAGTAAACGGGTTCGTTGCGATTGTCAAAGGATCACAAAAAGATTCTAGACAAGGGTATAAGAAGGTAACCCAGCTGATAAAACTCGACAACATGCACGTCCACGCCCCGCCTAACATCGAGGAGAGGGAAAAATTACAACCTGTGGACGAGACTGAGGTATACCAGCTGGAGGGGGGACAAGTGGCACTGGGGAAGGGGTTACCCCCTACCTTAAAAGTCAAGCTTGTGACTGTCCTGGAGGAGCACCAGGACAGGTTCGTTTGGGAGGGTGAGGCACCGACACAGATTGCGCGTCAGATCGTGACGCACAAACTGAACGTCGACTCATCCATTCCAGCTCGACGCCAAAAACGTCGAGTACTCACTTCTGACAGGCGGGAGACAGCCAATGAGGAAATATCGAAACTCTTGAATGCAGGGCACATTCGGGAAGTTCGATACCCGACTTGGTTGGCCAACCCCATCTTGGTCAAGAAGCCCA
>LFYR01000721.1:184310-209920 GCA_001185155.1 Zostera marina | reverse complement strand
CTTCTTGTTCCGTTGGAGGGTCTTCCTCATCGACCACACCTCTTTGCAGACAGCTTGATACTTGTCATCAAGCTTGTTGTATTCTTGTTGGGAGCGGAGTGTGTCGTTACAGGATTGCATCCCAATCGATGCATTCGATAGATACGCGACCTACAAAACAAAACAATCAATTAGAAAAAATAAAATGAAACATATATAAATAAAAAGCGATTGTGAGTCACTTACAGCAGATATAGCCTTGCTGAGCTCTTCACGTATCCAATCCCCAGGCTTGGTCAAAAGCAGCTGGGCAGCCTTCGCTCACACCCCTTTACCGGCGAACAAGCCCGGATAGTCAAAAGAAGTCCGGAAGGGGGCAAATTCCGGAACAGACCTCGAGCTCGACCCAGTCTCAAAGGTCCTGCGAGGGCCAGATTCTTGAGCCTTCCTTTCTCTAATCAGTTTTGCGCCGCGAAGTCTTACGGCCAAATGTGGAAGGACCGCCTTGCGGTAGAGATGTACACCCTTCTTCTTCTTGATTGGATTTCCAGAAGGGTCCTCTGACCGCAGGTGTGCCACGTCAGAAAAGGTAAAGTCCTCTCGCTGGCACAAAGCGAAAGGAACTCCTTGCCCACAATCGAAAGAAGCAAGAGCAGAAGAGATCTTCTTCACGCGCTTCAGTTCAGCCTTGCTCAGGGTGCAAGGAACATCCATGTGTATGTGGCGAGCATTGGCCCACCTCTCGCGGCTCTCCCGTACAAATGTTGAATCAACAAAAAAAAACTCGCTCTTCCACTGAGGCCCATAGTTAGTGGGAGTTCTATAATCGGCTCACGTCCGCTGAACCGCTTCGCTAACCCCAACCGACCAGATTCGGAAGCGGGCGTCTTGACAAATTTGAAGAACCAGAAAAACAAGATGGCGGTTGCAGATGTTCAAGCTCCAACAGATGTTGGAGAATCCTCTCAGATAAACAAAGAATGCTGCCTGCATCTGCGACAGCGAAACCCCCCTTTCAGCAACACTTCACTCATCAGCGCAGGAATGGGTAACATTAAGAAGTGCCTGAAGTAGAGTCTGGGGATGGCTTGGAACCCTGCGGGAGGTAGATTCGCTGGCTGATATCGCGATCCCTAAAATCGCAGATGCCCAGATATGCGAATCCCGCGCAGAATTTCACGGGCTTCAAGTGCGGAGGTAATCGAAAAAGGATGCACGGTCTCGTTCTGAGGCACGAGAGGTGCATTGACAGAAACCTCTTCAAAGGACCCCTCGTCCGTGTCACTGAGGGGTAGCAGTCTAATCTCACTACCCGGCAAGGTCTCACAGTGAACGTAGCCGGCGTGGTTCTCCACTCCCTCGTAGAATGGGAGGTTCACGTGGTCTCCATCCTTGTCCATTTCCATGGGAGGAGGAGGAGTCTGCGATCCGTCAGCAGGATCAGTGCGGCATCGGCTCTTGCCGCGGTCAACTTGTAGTTCCTGATTGTAGTTAAAGGGCTCAGGTACCCGTACATCCTCCGCAGAGGGGAAATGCGTCTTGCCTCTACCACCCATCCCGTAAGTATGAGGAATGGGGGCATTACCCTCGCTAGGTTTCTCAGAAGAATCCTTCGCGAACTTGGGGTGCTTTCTTTTTCTTTTCTTCGGCCTCTCAGATTCGTCTATCGGCCCCTCAGATTCCACCACTTGGATGGGTTCAGGTTCTTCAAATATATCCCCCGAATGTCGGCGATTTAGGATCCAAACTCGCCGATGTTTGTGCTGAACTCGCCGATCCGAGTCCGAGTTGAATTACTCGGCGAGGTCTCTTGAACATGGGGACACCCCCCTTGCCTTTGGCCGGCGACTTCCCAAGGGGACTCGCCGACTTAGCTGCAAAAGTCGGGGGGATCTCGCCCGGTTCAACAGAATGCTCTGCCACGACCAGAGCCAGGGAGTCATCCGTCAAACTCGCCGATTTCTTGTGAGAACTCGGCGAGTTTTTAGGAGTCAGCCCGAGCAACTCGCGGGCAGTAGCAAGGAACTTGACGTTCTGTGGCGCATCGACAGCTGGAATCTCCGACCCACCGCGCGAAGGCGAGGGAATCGGAGACTCGATGGTGGAAGCGATGGTGTCGAGCACCCCCGTCAAGCCTTCATCTATGTCATCATTCAATATGTCGGCGACCAGAGCCTCGGTCTCCAACATTGTCAATTGTGGAAGCGACGGTTGGTCTGCCATATATCGGCGATGTAAGGGTAGACTCGGCGAGTTAGTGAAAGGGTTCTGGTGATTGTGATGAGAGTAGACGAGTTAGGAAGAAACTCGGCGACTTAGAAAGGGATTAGAATTTAAGCAAATCAGGGAAAGTGATGTGCGGATTAAAATAATCAACTCACTATTTATAGACCCTGGACAAATTGCAAAAAAACCCCGGAAAATCTAAAAATTACGCGAAGAAAAATCGCTAATTGATTTCCAAATCCACAAGACTCGGCGAGTCTCTCGCAAACTCGCCGAGTTTGGGCAAAAATCACGGGATACGAAGAGGAAACTTCCATTCTTGGAAAATTTGCAAATATTTCCCAAGATCCTATGGATTCTCTAAGAGATCCGCCAGCTTATACTAAGACTCGCCGAGTTTATAGGAAAGTCGCCGACCTAGGTCAGAAAACTTCCAGGTTCCTCAAAAAACAACCCTAATGCTAGGTCGGCGAGTTAACACCTTAAATCGCCGACTTAGGATATCATATAGTATCTTAGGGGGAGAATCACAAGCCCCCTTCCACAACAACAGGGGAATATCACAAGCTCTCCCGACATTTCTATCGCTTCGGCTAGAGATCGTCAAACTTCGAGGGGGAGTATCACGAGCTCTCCCGACATTTCTATCGCTTCGGCTAGAGATCGTCAAACATCGAGGGGGAGTATCACAAGCTCTCCCGACATTTCTATCGCTTCGGCTAGAGATCGTCAAACCTCAGGGGGGAGTATCACAAGCTCTCCCGACTTTTCTGTCGCTCCGGCCGGAAATTGTCAAACCTCAGGGGGGAGTATCGCAAGCTCTCTCGACTTTTCTGTCGCTTCGGCCAGAAATCGTCATGTCTCAGGGGGGAGTATCACAAGCTCTCCCGACACTTCTGTCGCTCTGGCCAGAAGTCGTCAAACATGAGCACGGTGAGTCTGTCGCTTCGGCCAGATTCACCAAGGATTGGTTAAAGTAAAGAGAAGAATATCGCAAGAGGTAAAATCGGTCAATAGTCATATGCGTTTTCAGACTGATCTAGTTGTTTTGCAGGATGTTTTCTTTTTTTGCAGATATTATTCTGTCGCTTTGGCCAGAATGTTTTCTTTTTTGCAGGTATTATTCTGTCGCTTTGGCCAGAATAAGACTCTAATAGTGAGTCCAAGTATCTTGTCGCTTTTTGCCTTGATACACTAGAGATCGTTCTGTCGCTTTGGCCTTAACGATCTCAACCCATCTTGTCGCTTTAAGCCTTGAAGGGGGCTGTCGTTGCGGACTTTAAGTCGCTCTTGATCAGAGTGGACTATAAATATTAGTTCTATCGCTTCGGCTAGAACTTGGTTCTATCGCTTCGGCTAGAACTTGGTTCTATCGCTCTGGCAAGAACCCGATTCTGTCGCTCCGGCCTGAATCAGATTCCGTCGCTTTGGCCGGAATTTATCTTGTCGCTTCAGCCTCGATAACACAGTGCAGTCGCCCTTGATCAGGGAAAGACTATAAACAGAGTTACCGTGGCCTGGAACTCGATCCATTCTTGACGCTTTGACCTTAATGGATTCTGAATCATTACGTCACTGTGGGCGGATGATTCGATCTCATCTTGTCGCTTTGGCCTTGGTGCTGGATCACACACATTGAACCTTGGTTGGGGGGGGGGTACTGGCGATACACGCATGTTTCTTGTGCTCTCTTCAGGGGGAGTACTGGCGAGACATGCCTGATTACGGCAGTCACTCCCAGCAACGCCTTTCAACAAGGACTAGGGCTCCGTCGCTATGGCAGGACCCCCGGAGAGCTCCCACGGTGCGGAACACGTTCATCGTCCAGATCATCGAGTTAGCCCGTAAGTCGCCCGATTGGACTACCAAGTCGCCGACATAAAGGATAACTCGCCGAGTTAAGGCAAGATCGGCAGTATGGTAGACTGCACATCTTGGCCCTAGAAACTCGGCGAGTTAGCCCTAACTAGGCGACTTCCATACCTGAATCGGCGACTTACGACCGTTACTCGCCGCCAGCCACCGTCATAAATGTTACCATATATGACCATAGGCGCGATGTCCACCTTTGATTGCGCCCTCCGAGATCCTATAAAAAGGGTCTCAAGGGGACACTCAAAGGCACGATTCAAGTTCCTCTCTCACACCAGAGCATCACTACGAAACTCGCCGATTCTCACTAGAATCGCCTAGTTTCCACTTGCAGGTATTTGACGTAGAGCGTGCGTCGTGGACTCCAAAGCTTCCGACATCACCTCGCACCACCGCGAGCTCTGGTAGCAGATTCAGTGCTTCATCAAAAAACATAAACGAAATAAATAAATCCAAACAGGAATTTAATAGGAAGAAATAGGAGAGAGTGCAATGGTGGAATAGAAGATTAATTGAACAAGTACAAATTCAAACAACACAGAACAACACAGTTTTGTTCTGGACTAAGAGGAGATAGAAGATAAAAAATACCCAAAGGTGCCAAAATCAACAAATAATACCAGAGAAATGAAAGAATCCAGCAAGTAGCAACGTAGGGAGAAGTGGAGAAGAGATTTCCAGCAAGACAACAACAACAGTGAAGAATCTAAGAAGAGATTTCCGGAGGCCGGAGAAGATGGATTTGGGGGAGAACGGGGGAGAAGGGGGGGAGCAGATTTGTGGGATACTCCAAACGCCAAGACTTTCCTCACGTTGGATTTAGGGGTAGAGGTTTACGTTTTTGGACTTTGGCGGAAGAGGTTTACGTTTTTGGGGTTTGGGGGAAGAGGTTTACGTTTTTGGGCGTAAGAGGGGTGAAATATTTAGGGGATGGAAGAGATGTGAAAAATATATTTGGGGAAATTATTTTTTAGGAGAGAAAATGAAAAATTATTAAATAATTGTTATTTGTAACGGCGTTAAAAATAGTCTAAAAATCCGTTACCATATATAAGTCCATCTTGATATTTAGTATTTGTAACAGAAACGACAAAGTTAACGGAAATTCCGTTACAAATTCCGTTAACTTTGCTTATTAGTATTTGTAACGGAAATTCCGTTAACTTTGCTCCGTCCAAACTGCATACTTTTTTTTATAGTGCAAGAAAATAGATTGAATTGCTCTGGGCCTGGGCTTTTATCAGGGTTGAGATGGGAAACTACACTCCTATCTCTTCATAACTTGTCACTCTCATTAATTCATTGTTTTGATCCTCGGTTATCTTCTTACTTAATTTAGTTTTTGTAACTGAGCAGTTATTATCTTTTTTAAAATGTTTTGAAAATAATTTAAGCATTTGCTCTCCATATCTACCCTTGATATCATTGCCCTTCCTCCTCCACCTATTAGTTTATAGATGGAATTTGTTGATTTTCTATCTTTTGTCACTGCGGAGAAGAATTTTTGTTCTTATCACCTAGAGTGAGCCAGTATGCCTACTTCTTTGCCTCATGTCCTCCTCAATTTTTAAGAGGTTTACCTACAGATAGATCTATCTTTTTGTATCTCCGTGTTATTTCTATTTGTTTGTAAGCTATTTTCTCAGTGTTATTTCAAATCCTCAAACCATTTTTCTTCTTTTCTTAGTGCTATATCATTTTTTATGTGATTTAAACCTTATTGGGCAAATGTTTTTAAAGGCTATCATCGGGCCGATATTTTTATTTTAAACAATGTTGTTTAAATATTTATTATTTGGTCCCTTAGTTATGACCCAAGGGATATATATCTAATATTTTTGCATCCTTTCCAAATTATATTTATTTCAAGTAAGTCCAAAATTTCAGCAATTTCAATTTTGACTATTTAAAGGTTTGACCATATTAATATGTGTAATTTCTTTGTTTAATTGTCAATGAAATTCTATTATTTTAAGTCAGATCACTTAGATTACATATACCTAGTGATCTTCTGATTTTACATAACCATTTTGTCTCTAGGGATTTTGTAAAGATATTTGTCATCTGTGGGAATATATTTTAGTTGAATATTTTCTTTTTGCACATGATCTCTTAGAAAATGATGACGCACGTCTATGTATTTTGATTTAGAGTGTAGAACAAAGTTCTTAAATAGACAAATGCAGTCTGTCAGTATCCGTTTCATCCGCCATATATTCTGCTTCAATTGTGGATAAAACTATATTATTTTGTGTTTTACATCTCCAAGACACTAATGAACTACCTAAACGAAAATAAGTACCACTTTTACTTTTTTATTTATTTTACATCCTCGAAATCTACGTACTTAACCTTTGACATATCTTATAATTCTTTTGACCGCTTTAAGATGTGACTCCATAGGGTTTGATTGAAATCTTGCACACAGACATACAGGAAACCCGACGTCTGGTCTACTTATAAATGAGTAGAAGATCTAAACCGTGTGATATCACAGATTCATTTGATTCTTGATGGTGTGTGAGCTTGCGTTAGGGTGCTCACAAATACAACTCTTTAATATTCCTATTCTCAGGTAACTGATCCCCCTTCCTGCTACACTATGAGAGGTATTTATAACTTCTGCCCTAAGGTCTAACAGGCCTAGTAGGCCTGCTTGGTTCAGGGTCCGACTTGACGGGCCCTGGTATTAGCAATTCTTATTTATATTGCTTGAATAATACACCAGTTTATGGTTATGAATTACAACAGTTTATAGTTATGTATTTAATTATAGATTTCAGTTATCTCAACACTACTAGCTTTTAGTTATAGTAAAAACTCAATCATTCATCGATATTTCTTTATATCAACATTTCATCTTTGTCAAACATAGTGGTTGATCCCATTTGTGTGACAACTGTTTGGCATCATCTAATCCAAATTTCTTCAGTATGTCTTTGAATGAACTCTTATGTTGTTTTCCCTTTTGACAGGCATCACAAATTCTATCCTTTTCCAACTTGATTTTTGGGAGTAACTTGTGTGTCCTAAACATTTATGCCATAAGATCAAGGTTTGAACAACGCGCGCTATATACCCAACAACTATGTTGGGTTCATACTATTTTAGCAACTCTAACACCTTCAATAACGAGAATAATGATTGTAGGATGTCTAAAATATTGTTAATGTTGATTCAAAGATTTAAAATTAATAAACTTAGAAATGCATTTGAATTTTGATGGTGTGTGTGCCAAAGATGACTCACACATGATCGTTCGGATAAAAGCCTCTATTTTTATTACAAGTAAAAGATTTTCAGTCTTCCCCTCTCGGTTTTGGGGGTATTTGATCATTAGTTTAAATTGAGAATAACAAGATTTATAGTTTTACTCATTTTGACACAAGCTATCAAGCAAGATGAACCAAAACGAATATGGTTTCCCGAGTTTGATCATTAGAGATAATTTGTATTAACTTATAGTTAACTACTAATTAGTAATTACTCAATTAATCGAGATTTAAGTGATAGATTGAAAATCTTAAAGAACGCTAATCTTGGATCATCATATGTTATTTTCTAAGATAAAAAATATTAATTCAATTTATATAATAATCTGGTTTGACCTTCCAATCCAAAAATATATATAATTAAGGGTGACAATAACAGTAATTATAATTAACATATTAAATTATTAACTATCATTAAATATCCCATTTTTTAATTTTTAACATACATTTTCAATTCTCACCGTGCCCTCGTCGTGCTCTCACCATTCCCTCGCGGTGTGCTTGCCCACACTGTAAGTTTACATTGAAAATATCTAGTTCTACATCGTCTTTTACCTACCTACATTGAAATGATCCGATTTGATTTACAAATTTTCAATACTAATTTAATGATGTAATTATTTAAGGTTTATATTAAAAAAAATTATTTTCTCTTTTTAAAGTTAACACCCGGCCTGCAATTTATTTCTTTTTTCAGTTGAGGACTTGAGGCTGGCCTCAACTTTCGATTGCAATTTATCATTTTCACTTAAAACCCAATATGATCTGGTAATTTGAGAATAATTTTCGATAACCGGGTTGGGGCGGGTCTCGGGGCCAGGGGAAGTAGAGTTGATGACCTGCCCCGAACCCGATCAGTTGGGCCGTTTTAAAGTTAAGAATATTGGGTTTCATAATGCCTGAGACCCGTCCCGGACCAGGGTCAATTTTTAAATCAATAATTTAAAGATGAAATTATTTAAGGTTTGTATTATAAAATTTTATTATTTTTTTAAAGGTTTCATCATATAAAATTTTAAGGTTTGATATCAATTTGTCATTTTGACTTAAAACCCAATACGATCCAGTCCAGCCCAATCTACAACAAAACCCTAAATATATAATTTCCACCCTCCACAAACCACCGCCTCCAAAATGCACAACTCAAGCAGTCGGAAGATGTTTTGGCAGAAGTCAAATACTCCACTGAAGATGTCATCTAAAAAAATGTAAGTGAATCTAAAATCATATTTTATTTTTTCACTATATTATTTTTTCACAAATGGGTTGCAATGTTTAGCAGCAGATTTCAATTTGTCCTACTTTTAATCATTTTTTTTTTAATTTCTTTTCTGTTAATGGTGAATGGGTTGTTAACTTATTATAATAATAATCAATCAATCGATTCATTTTAGATTTTTTAAGTTTCGAGATATATTTTTGTTGCTCATAGTTTGTTTTATTTTTTTGCAGGTTGAATGTGTTATTATATGATAAAAGAAATTTTACGAAAACATTAAATTGCAAGACGTTTAAAAAGGGTAAATAATATTTTTTTTTCATTTCTCAACTTGTATATTTTTTTTCTAAAAATTCAATTCATTTTTTTTTGCTTATACAAATTCGGTAATATATTTTTCTCTGATTCATTTTTGTGTTTTGGTTCTTAACACATATTCTATTGTTCGGGTGTTTTCCAAATCTTTTTAATCGGGGTTTCATCGTTCTTATTGACTTTGGGTATTCACTCAGATGGAACTCCAAAACAAAATTAAAGTATTTGAACTTATAATTTATTTAGGAGTTCGAGTGGTTTCATATTGTTTATGTTTTACGTATTTTTGATTTAACTTTGTATTCTTGATTTTCAACAAAAAAAACTGATTTGGATGTCCAATTTTTTAATTTTTTCTTCTTCTTAATTTATGCTTTGTGTCTATTTTTCATTCATGACTTTTTCTTTCATATATCTGGATTTGAAGTTATAATTTATTTAGTTCATAGTTTAAGTGAACCATTGTTAAACAAATCATACCAAAAATTTCACATAAGTTTACTAAATTATTATTCAACTAACTATAGTTATCATTGACTCTCATCTCATCGTTGTTTTCGCGACTTCATCGATTTCGCAGTCAAAAGAAGGACCTTGCACGGTGTTATTCGTGTCTAAGCAATTCGACCTGTAGATACTACAAAAAACTAACGTTGTTCTGACGGCTAAGTCGGTATAATGGTTCCTGACGGCTAAGCCGACGCTATTCAATCGTCGGAAGTAATGTCGTCAGAATGGTAATATACCGACGGCGGCCGTCGGTAATAAATTGTGGATTTCGATTGCTGTTGATATATTTTTTTTAAATAATCTGCCGACGGTTTAGTCGCTGATAGAGTGTAAATTATTCAAAAAAATCCCTAACGGCTAGGCCGTTGGTCAATATTTTCCGACAGAAAAAAAAATTCCTTAGGAAAAAAATTCTGACGGCCAAACTGATTCTCTTTTGAATAATTTTTTAAAAAATATAAATTTTTAATTTTATTTGTAATTTTTTTTAATTTTTTTTTTATTTGAAATACTTTTTTATTTAAATAATTAAATGTAATCGAAATATATTTATATAATTAAAATTGTATGAAATTAATAAATTAAAATTGAAATTAGAATTTAAATTTAAATTTTAATTGAAATTGAAAATGATGTTCGATATTTAAAGTACAATAGAAATTAAATTCGGTAATTATTATTTTAATTTCTATTTTTTGTTGTTCTTTTTTTAGATGTGATCACCTTTCGTAATGTCTTTTTTGTGAAGACAATCAGTATTCCTCCGTGCGGTTGTGGAGTAATGTGCTCATCTTGTGACATTGTATGTTGAAAAAGCGTAGTTTCGTGTAGTTGTACTTGAGGTGCTCTAGAAGTCGACGTTCCAGAAGAATTTATGTTAAACCCTCCTGCGGGTTGCGTCGTAGTTTCGTTGAATAATGTGGGAAATTCTGATAAACGCAAGTTAGTATTCTGAGTGAGTATTGTTGTGTGAACGTCATTTGACGAGCCATCGTTTCATTCTGACTAGTCATTGTCTTCTCGACTGCCTCGTTAACCTTATTATCAACCTCATCTTCGGTTATAGAACGTTCTCCTTTATCTGTTGAAAAGTTTCTCACATTCATCCGATTCGTTGTCTTTTTGCTAAATGAGCAATCAGTTGTTCCTAATAATCTAATTTTCTTCGAGCTTCTACCAATATGTTCGGTTATAGCAAAGTTGACGAGAGCATAATTAAAAAAATAAGATGAAAATAATGTAAAATTCTTTAATTAATTATATGGAAAAAAATGAAATACCGTGACCGTCATATTTTCTTGTTCAACTATATTTTTTGCTTCATCACTTTCTATCCATTAAAACGTTTTATCCTTAAAAAAAATGAAAACAGTCAAAAAATAGTAATTAACTGTAATTAATAAATAAAATTACGAATCACTCGTTCGTCTTTTGGATAAACTGCTTTTATATTTTGTTTCCAAATTTCAAGTTCAGATAATCCTTTTTGTTTATGAAATATTAAAAATAAAAAGAAAAAAAATTGAAGTATATATGAAATTAAATAATTTACTTACAACTTCGTAATTTCGTTGTGTTAGACTTTTCAAACCTAAATTGAATGAAGTTTGTTTTGCCCGATTGTCTTTGATAATTCTAGAAATTATGTTTATCTATTAAACCGTTATAAGCGTTTTTTCATAATTTGTTTAACAATTGAGTTGTTTCATACACATCCACGGAGAAATTCTGATTGTCACTTTTTTTAATTATTAATTAAATAAATGATTTTAATTTTTAGATAATTGTTTTAAAAATTGGATTTTAAATCAAGTTCTTAATATAAAAACTGATTATTGAAATTTCCAATATTTTATTCAACAATTATTTAAAAACTAACTAACTAACCCTAACCCTAATTAATTAAATAATTATTAATTATTTCAATTAATAAATAATTACTAAACATTTATTTAACTAATTTTTAAATTTATTTAAATTTTGATTTAATTTTAACTCATGCATTCATTTTAACTCATGTATTTCAATTCATCTCATGGCATTTCATTATTTAATAGCATTCATTTCAAAAAATTTGTATTCATTTTAAATTCACACAATTTAAGAACATGCATTTCATTTTCCAATTATTTAATTAACATGCAAATTATATTAACTAATTAATAAATGAATAATTTAAAAAGAATAAAAAATATTGCATCAATCGATCGATAAATATTAAAGCGCAACTTGAATTTCGACCGCAAATGTTAATTACAAATATCTGCAAATACCTACAACAAAATATCAACACATAACATATCACAAACATATATATCGATCAATCAACACAACAAAACACATAACATATCATAAACTATATATCGCAACAAATAAGCAATATCAAAAGACCTTAATTAATTTGTAAATTACAAACCTTAATCAAAACAAACACCTCCCGGGAGATGGTCCAACAGCAATTCAAAACAGTTCGGCGCGGCCGGTATCGGATATCGGAGACAAAAATCCAACAACAATTCAACCTAAAAAAGTACATAAATAGTAACATAAATTAAAACAGAAAATTTAAAACAGAAAATAAATATTTAAATAAACACAATAAAATAAAGACTATAAACAGAAAATCAAGATCGAAACAATAGTAAAGGTGAGAACGGGGCGGGTCGGCCCGTTCCGCGCCCCGATGGTAACCGGGGTCGGGGCAAAATATCTGCTCCGAATTTTTAATTTTTGCCCCGTGCCCCGCTGCCCTGGTCAAATTCCGTGGCAGGTCTCGGGGCAAGCTCAGCCCTGGCCGGGTCACCTCGTTTTTTTAGATATAAATAAATATATTAATATAATAATATCCTATAAATATAATAGTATAAATTATACTATAATTAGTATAATACTATAATTACTTAATTGGTATCCGACTTGCGGGTCTGGGCCTATCTAAAAATAAAACTCCATCGTCCAAATCTCCAACTCTCCATCTCCATGTCTCCATCGTCCCAAAAACCTAATATTTAGAAACGGCAGCCGCTCATCCTGATATTCTGATTCCGTAAGTTATTCCATATTTCCATAAAAAGTCAACGCCGTAAGTCTATAACTCTCTAAAATATATTTCCATATAGAATTATAAATTATTTTATAAATATGTTATTGCAATTATTTTTAATTTTTTTAATACTTCATTAGGGGCGTATCGCCCCGGATCCGCGCCCCGGTCGTCGGGGCAGGGAGCCAGAGTACCTGACCGGTCTCGTTCCGCGTCCCGTTTTTTAGGACCGGGGCCCATCCACGACCCGTCCCGTTCTCACCCCTAAACAGTAGGTTAATTTACATTTGAAAAAATATTTAAATCAAGATTAAAAATGTAGATATAAACACTAAATTAAAAACACTAGATATATAACACTAGAGATATAACTTTTTATCACAAACAGTAGATTCATAAATTAAAAACACTAGATATAGATAACATAAATCCATAATAAAAAAAGTAGATATAACCCCATATATCATATCAAATATAAAACCCCCAATTAAAAACAGAAAATCATCTAATTTTTATCACAAACAGTAGAACTTTAAACCCCTAATTTCATCGGATTTTCCCCATCTTCTTATTACTTAAAAAATAACTTAAACAATAATAACATTCAAACAATAACTTAAACAACACATTAATCAATAATAACTAAAACTAAAACACCCTAAAATAAATAAACCCTAAAATACACAAATCCCAAATAAATAAACACTAAAATAGATAAAACCCCTAAATACAATAATCAAATAATCCCCAAATCAAAATAAAAAAATGAAGATCAACAACAAAATCAATTAACATAAACAAAAAAAATAGAAAAATAAAACAATCAATATTCAAGACCAATATTAACAAAAATGGAGATTAAATGAAAAAGAAAATAAAGAGAAGAGACGAAAAATAGGAAGAACAAAAAGAAGAAGAAGAAAAACTGAAATAAGAAGAAGAAGAGGAAACCAAGAAGGAAGATAGAAAGATGAAGAAGAAGACATTCCCTTTGATGACCACAAGAAAATGACCACAGGAAGCTAATGAAATTGAAAATGAAATTAAAATCAAAATTAAAATTGAAAATGAAGTTCGATATTGAAAGTACGACAGAAAGTTTTATTTTTTACTGCTCTTCTTCTTTTTCTAATTATAAAATAATAAATAATAAATATAAATTAGGAAATTCATTTTTTTTTAACAATTCAGATTGAAATTAAATTTAGAAATTATTAATTAAATATTATTTAGAAATTAAATTTAAAATATTATTTACTAAATAAATAATTATTAATTAAATAAATAAAATTAACACAGATTTTGTAAGTGTGTTGTTAGTTTTTAAATAATTGTTTAGTAATTATTTTATAATTAATTAATTATAAATTAATATATAATATAATAAATTATATCAAATTATTATTTTTTAAACAGTGACGATCAACCCGGGTTTCGCACTGCTCCGATACCTGTCCCTGTATATGATCGGCGTAGCGGGACAAAAAAATTGAAAACGGGTCGAAGGCAACCCAACCCTTTCTCACCCCTACCTCAAACCCAAAAAGTAATGCATTTAATTTAGCATTAAATTCTTATTATCAAGAACATGTATTATTTCAATAAATTTAACATGCTTTTGATATAACAAGAAGAAAGGAAAACAAAAAAGTATTTATCACAAACATATGAATTACAAAAAAATAATGAGAAATTTATTGACTTCCTATTTGAAAAAAAATTGCCTATATATATTTGACTCCCAAATACATAAACACTAAAATAGATAAAACCCCTAAATACAATAATCAAATAATCCCCAAATCAAAATAAAAAAATGAAGATCAACAACAAAATCAATTAACATAAACAAAAAAAATAGAAAAATAAAACAATCAGTATTCAAGACCAATATTAACAAAAATGGAGATTAAATTTAAAAGAAAATAAAGAGAAGAGACGAAAAATAGGAGAACAAAAAGAAGAAGAAGAAAAACTGGAATAATAATAAGAAGAAGAAGAAGAGGAAACCAAGAAGGAAGATAGAAAGATAAAGAAGAAGATAAGGAGAAGTTTACCTTTGATGACCACAAGAAAATGACCGGAGGAAGCCTAGCTCGTCGGAGGAGAGTTGGGGAAGATTAGGGAGGAGTGGAAACGATTTGGGGGGAAATGAAAGAATTTGGAAATTTTTTTATTGGAAATACTTAAGTTCGAGTTGACTAGGTTCGACTGTACGGGGGACCACGACGACGCAAGTTGTAAATTAGGGTTTCTAAAAATTTCCGACGGCCAAACCGCTGGAAAATATGCGGGAAAAAATAGCCAGCGGCCAGGCCGCCAACAATTTCTCTTTCCGACCGTTGGGGAAATTGGAGCTGGCGGCCAGGCCGTTGGCATTTAAAAAAAAAAGAGATCGTTGGCTTGGTCGCCAGCTCATTTCTCTCATTTACGAGGGAAAATTATGCCGGCGGACAAGTCCGTCGGTAGATGGGAGCCAGAACTGCGCTGGTTTTTTGTAGTGAAGAATACATAAATCGGGTGGATATTTCACATCTTCTGTGGTCGGTGCTCTTTTGTCTGGTCGACCATATAAGTCTCATGGATGTACCATCGGGGGCCTCCTACATTATTACTTCACTCTCATTACGATTGACGGATGATGAGGGCTCGATGGACTTACCACCTGCGGCACATACTCTGGATGTGGCTAAAAACGAGGTACAACAAGTACTGTTGCAGGTACGACAGAAACTCGTGGACGCACTACCGGAACACATACCGGAAATGGTGTTCTGCGTTCTACTTTGAATTTTTCGTAGAATATTGAAGATCGAGTTTAGTTTGTACCGGCTTCTTTAACACCAACACCTGTGAGTTTGGAATAAATTATATCAAATTACAGTTTGAATTAATTAGCCAATAATCGAATTAATTATTTCAATTTTTCATAATTTTTTCATGACCTATTTGCTTTTAATGATAAATGAAATCAAAACCACATTTCAAATTTTGAATATACATAACATAAAATTATATACATAGACAATCATGCCAGATTGTGCGCCATAGACAATGATAATATGATCAAAACATACACGAGACATTATTAAATTTCTAAGGAAGTTAGCTGAATAAAAAAAATCTAACTATCGATGTTTAAAAATTATAGTAATAGCAACAATATTTATATTTTATTAAAAAAAAATTAGATAATATCAGTTGATTAAAATAATCATCCCTATCTGATTAAATAACATCCATATTGAAGTAAATAAACCTTAAATTTCATAGTGACTTTTATTATAGTCGTGAAATACCATAAATTTTCTATTATTAAAATAATAAAAAAATCAAAGTATTTGCTTTAAACTATGTCAATACAATTACAAAATCGTGGTTAATACATTTTTTAAAAGAAGGTAAATTCCATTATAAAAATGGAGACAGGACAAAACAGTTATATAAAATGTACAAGTAAATATAAGTTTTAGTGAGAAATGAACATTCTCATCCACTCGAATTTTATCTAACATTATCACTAATGATTAAATACTACTTTCTGAAGAATGGTCAGCAAAAAAATCATTACAAAAAACCAACGCTGTTCTGGCGGTAAATTTTGGCGGCCAGGCCGCCAGTATAATGATTCCTGACGGCCAAGCCGACGATATTCCATCGTCGGAATTGTAATATACCGGCGGCCAGGCCGTCGGCAATAAATTGTGGATTCCGATTTTAACAGAAATGGTCCCGCATAATTTTTTTGAAATAATCTGTCGGCGGCCTGGCCGTTGAGTAGTGTAAATTATTCAAAAAATCCCTGGTGGCTAGGCCGCTAGTAAATATTTCCCGACAATTAAAAAAATTCCCAGGGAAAAAAGTTCCGACGGCCTAATCGCTGGTTCATTTTTGAATAATTAAAAAAAAAATATTTTTTAAATTTCTTTTTGAATTGTTTTTTTGTATGAAATTAATAAATTAAAATTGAAATGGAAATGGAAGTTGAAAATGAAGTTCGATATTGAAAGTACGACATAAAGTTTTATTTTTTACTGCTCTTCTTTTTTTCTAATTATAAAATAATAAATAATTAATATAGGCGGCTGGTGATACAGTATCCCGAACACGGTCACAACCTACCAGCAAATAGAAGTCCGGATAGCCTAAGATGAGTTGAGGTATCTATTCTAGGGTTGAGGAGGTCCCAGGTCGAATCCTAGGAAGATCGACTTTCCTGAGGATCGACTTCCCTGGGATCGACTTCTGAATAAAGTCGATCACCAGGAAAGTCGATCCCCAGAAAGTCGATCTCAGGCCCCAATCTGATCAGTTAGGCAGTTAGGCAGTTAGGCGGTTACTGCCCAAATGACCAGATTACCCCCATAAGAACCCCTATAAGGAGGCATCCCCCACTCATTAAAGGCAGGTGGTTATTTGGAGTGAAAGGAGTCCTAGCGAAGCAGAGCTCTGCGCACTTGAGTTCCGGTCCGGTTTCCCGCGGAGTTCCCCGCTTGGCGCTTGCTTGCGCGTCTTGGAGTACTGGTCGGGTTTCACCCCCATCAGTTGGCGCCGTCTAGGGATCGACTTTTTCGAAAAAGTGATCGACTTTTTTCCAAGTCGCCAGCTAGGGAGTCTTGTGATAAAATCAGCCAGCAAGGGATCAACTTTTCAGAAGATCGACTTTTTCTTCCAAGAAAAAAAGTCGATTCCTCAAGGAGCTAGGCTTTCAGGCTACGACTTCCAAGGAATCCTCCAAGTGCACTAAGGATCGACTTTTTGAAGATCGACTTTTCTCTCCAAGCAAAAAGTCGAACACTCACTCCAGGATGGTGGTAACTCGAAGCACTTCCCAAGGAGGAGGAGCAAATTCTCAGGAGGCGCCAGAGCAACAGCCTGGCAACTCAAAAACTAAAAGGCCAGTGGGTCAACCACCCAAGGCCAATAAGAACAAAAGGACTCCCACGGTACCTGAAGTTGAACCCGAAGGTGAACCCGAGCAAACTCCCCAAGCTTCAGCAGGAGGGGAAAATCTGAACATCACAGTTCAGGTAATAGCTGAGGCCATCCGACTCCTTGCTGAGAAGGAGAAACCTTCGGAAGAACAACCTCAAAAGGGGAGACCCACGAGCAGCAAGGAACCAAGGGCGACAGCATCAGAAACCACTCACGGGTTCATAAAGATGCCTATAGAGGAGCTGGAAAAGATGAAGGAAACCATAGCAAAAATGAGCGAGAAAATAAAGGATATTGAAAAATCCAAAGCATCAATATACCATTCAAAAGCTCAGACCTCAAAGCAGGCCAAGGCGCAATAGGAAGTGTCAAGTCATAGAGCAGCACACTCCAGCGCACCACTACCTCGCAAACCAGAGGAGCAACCCAAACCTCTTTTCAAAAAACCCGTACAGGAGGAAAGCACGGGTGACACAGAAGGAGGAGGCGAGGTCCCAAACTGGCTAGTAGGCATGGATGCCCTGCACAAATCACTGATGGTAAAACCAACACCTCTGAAATTCAGGCTACCCAGGCTACAGATCTATGATGGGAAGATGGACCCAGTAGACCATATAAATATGTTCGTGGGGGCAATGCAGTGGGCCACATCAAGGGATGACATCCTATGTAGAGCATTCTCAGGAACATTGAAAGGACCTACATACAGATGGTTCGTCGAACTGCAGCCAGGGAGCATAACAAGTTTCGAGGACTTGAAAAAGAAATTCGTTGCCCAACATTGTGGAAACACAAGAGTAAGAAAGGGCACAGAATCACTGTTTGCAATCAAACAGAATGGAGATACGCTTCGGAATTATACAACTAAATTCACAGAACCCATGCAAAAAATCTCCGATCTGAATACAACAATCGCAATATGCGCATACTCAAAAGGGCTAGACATGAACACGCCGTTGGCAATAAAGCTAAACATCAGTAATGTAAAATGCATGGAGGACCTGCTAACAAAGGCCCAGAAATACATAAATTCTGAAGAGTATGAGAAAGAAAAAGAAAAAGAGAGAGGTGCCATAAGCAATAAAAAAGCATATGAAGCACCAAAAAAGAAGTTTCAGAAATTTGAGAAAGGAGAATCATCCTGGAGACCAAAACACGATGGAAAGGTCTACCAGACATCTGAGGAGTTTGGAAAATTAAGGTATCCAAAGTACAAAGATTTAGGATTCACGGTTTTCAGCACTCCAAAAGAGGAAATCTACAATAAAGAAAAGGGAAGAATAAGGTTTCCTCAACCAGAAGAGTTAAACCCTGCAACGAAAGAGGCTCGAACAAGGAGGAACAGGTATTGCAAATTCCACAAGGATTACGGGCACAACACAGAAAACTGCAGGGAGCTAAGTACCTTCCTAGACACACAAGTGAAGGAAGGAAAACTGAGGCAATATATAAATAAAATAGAAAGGGGACGACAAGGCTGCAAAGACCCAAAGAACAAGGGTAAGCGCCAACGCTCAAGGAGTCCCGATTCAGACACTGACCACAAAAGAAGGGTAATTAATTTAATCTTCGGTGGAGGATCGATAGGAGAAAGCAGAATTTACTCGCGCAAAGTAATGCAGACTATAACGGTACCAAAATCTAAGAAAAGATCGTACCCAAGCAAGGAAATAAGCTTCTTTGAGGAAGATCTGGACAACGTGGTCAGCCCACATGAGGATCCACTAGTAATACAAGTGGATATCGGGGATGATTTAAGTCTTAACAAAGTAATGGTGGACAATGGCAGCTCAGTAGATATATTATACCTAGCTGCGTTCGAAAAAATGGGCTACAAAGTGGATCAGCTAACCCCGGCCAAGGAAGCCATTTATGGGTTCACAAACACAAAGGCCCCAGTTGTAGGAGCCATCGATCTACAGATATCCCTGGGAAAAAGAAACGGGAGAGTTTCACGCACAGCACACTTCATTGTGGTCAATATAGACTCTCCATTCAATGGGATCTTGGGCAGACCAAGCATTCACGGTTTCAAAGCGATACCATCATCTTACCATCAATGCTTCAGGTACCCAGGAAAAGATGGCAAAATGGCAACAGTTTTTGGAACACAAAAAGACTCCAGAAACTCGTACAGGAAGGCAACTAAAATAGCCAAACCTATAACCCTGTACATCCAAGAAAGAGAGGAAGAAGAAGACACAACCACATCTAATCAAGTTGAGGAGGTCAAACTCTCAAAAGGAGGAGTCCTGATAGGGACATCTTTATCCTCCGAGTTAAAAAAGTCACTACTGCAACTGTTAGAAACCCATGTGCACACATTTGTATGGGAAGGGGAAGCACCCTCACAGGTACAACGTACTATAACGTGCCATGAGCTCAACATAGACAGTAGCTTTACTCTTATACGGCAGAAGCGAAGAATACTCGCAGCTGAAAGAAAGGAGGCAGCGCAGGTTGAAATTGAAAAATTAATCAAAGCTGGGCACATCCGGGAAGTCAAATATCCAAAGTGGTTAGCAAACCCAGTTATGGTTAAAAAATCTAATGGGAAGTGGAGGATGTGTGTAGACTTTACAGATCTCAACAAAGCATGTCCAAAAGACAGCTACCCACTCCCATCCATCGACAGATTAGTAGATGCAGCATCAGGAAATGAGTTACTATCTATGATGGATGCACATTCAGGGTACAACCAGATCTTAATGAAAGAGGATGATGAAGAGGCTACATCATTCATCACAGAATGGGGGACATATTGCTACAAAGTCATGCCTTTCGGCCTACGAAATGCAGGAGCAACCTTCCAAAGGATGATGGACAAGGTTTTCAAAAAACAGGAAGGAAGAAATGTCCTGGCATATGTAGATGACATTCTGGTGAAATCCAAAAAAACAGATGAACACCCAAATGATCTGAAAGAAACCCTGGAAACTCTGCAGAATTATGGGATGAGGTTAAACCCTGCCAAATGCAGTTTCGGAGTACAAGAAGGAAAATTTCTTGGATTCTATGTAGGGCACAAAGGGATAAAACCAAATCCAGATAAAATAGCAGCGATACTAGAAATAACACCACCTCGAACAATAAAGGAGGTACAAAAGCTGAACGGAAAAATCAATGCCTTAAGTCGGTTCATTTCCAAAACAGCAGACAAATGCAAACCCTTTTTCCAACTACTAAAAACTAGTCAAAAAGGGGCAATAACATGGACTACAGAGTGTGACGAGGCATTTCAACAGCTCAAAACACATCTGGCTTCTCTACCACACCTAACTTCGCCAAAGATAGGGGAGGAATTGTACGTCTACGTAGCAGCTTCAGAAGAGGCTATCAGTGCAATTCTAATATGTCAAAGGGACAGTGAACAGATCCCGATATATTATCACTCAAAAAGGCTACAAGGGGCAGAAACAAGATATCCTCCAGTGGGAAAAATAGTCCTAGCAGTAGTACATGCAGCACGCAGATTCAGAGCATACTTTCTGGCTCATACAATTAAAGTCTTAACAGAACATCCACTCCGCAGAATCCTCCACAGGCCAGATACTTCCGGAAGATTAACGAAGTGGGCACTGGAGTTAAGCGAGTTCGATGTAGATTTTGTTCCTGCCACAGCCATTAAGGGGCAAGCAGTTGCAGACTTTATTATAGACATGACCCAGGAAAGCAAAGAAAAACCTTGGATAGTAGAGGTTGATGGCTCAAGCTGCAGTACAGGTGCAGGAGTGGGAATAAAGATAATCACTCCAGACCAAAGAATATATGAACATTCTATCAGATTACAGTTTTCAGCTACGAATAATATAGCAGAATACGAAGCTGTAATCCAAGGAATGAAAATTCTTAGAAGGTTAGGGGCCTGTTCAGTAATTATTAGAAGAGATTCTCAACTAGTGGCTCGGCAATTCACAGGAGAGTTCACTGTTAAAGAACCTCTAATTGTACAGTACGCAGCCACACTGGAAAAAATCAAAGATCAATTCACTAAGGTTGAAGTAGAGCAGATTCCAAGGAGTCAAAATAACTCAGCTGATGCCCTGGCAAAGCTAGCTTCTGCTTTCGAGGGGGGGCAAAGAGAGATACTAGTTGACTCAGCATCTACACCTTCATGTAACTTAGTCACGATCCAGGCAGAAGACTGGAGGAAGCCCTTGATAGAATACTTCGAGGGACAGAAACTTCCTAAAAATAAGAATGAAAGACGCAAGTTGCAAACACGCGTTTCGCGATTCTGCCTGATCGGTGACATTCTGTATAAGAAATCCTACGACGGACCTCTAATGAAATATGTCTCAACAGAAGAAGGACAATTCATTGTAGAGGAGATTCATCAAGGAGTATGCGGAATACATCAAGGGGGAAGATCTCTGGCCCAAAGAATAATAAGGCAGGGATACTTCTGGCCCACACTGAAAAAAGATGCAGTCCTATTTGCAAGAAAATACAAGGCCTGTCAAATACACAAAAACATACAGAGAAATCCCGCAACTCAGCTAACAGGGGTAGAAAGCCCCATCCCCTTTGCAATGTGGGGATTAGATATTGTGGGACCATTTCCAATATCGACAGGCCAGGCTAAATTTATATTTGTGGCTGACGACTACTTTACTAAATGGGTCGAGGCACTAGCTGTACCCAAGATAACTCAAGGAGCAGCAACGAAGTTTGTCTTCAAGTGCATAATGTGCAGATTCGGTGTTCCAATGCATATAGTGACAGATAACGGTACACAGTTTACAGGTGGGGAGTTTACGAGATTGTGCGAGAACATGGGCACTAGAATCCATTTTTCACCGGTATACAGACCACAGGGTAATGGGCAAGTAAAATTCACAAACAGAGCCATCGTTCAGGGACTGAAGAAAAAAGTCGAACAGGCCAAAGGTTCGTGGGCAGATCTACTACCAGAGATCCTGTGGGCATATAGAACCACTGAAAAGATACCCACCGGAGAAACCCCGTTCTCACTAGCATATGGAATGGAAGCACTAATCCCAACAGAGCTAAGCATTCCAACAGTCAGAGTGTTAACCTATGACATGGAAGAAAGCATGAGATCATGTGCGATAACTCTGGACTTAGTGGATGAGCTTAGGGATAATGCACAGGCAAAGAATGCAGCTTACAAACAAAGTATCGCTAGATATCACGACAAGAATGTCAAGGGTAAAGCGATAAGAAAAGGAAGCCTAGTATGGAGAAGAGCGAGTGTCGGCAGAAAAGACTGCTCTAAAGGCAAACTAGGCGCAAATTGGGAAGAACCATATGTGGTGGAGGAAGAACTCCGACCAGGCACGTACAAGTTAAAGCGGGAAGATGGAACAGGCATTCCCAATACTTGGCACGCAGATAACCTACAGTTGTACTTTTAAACAATCAAGTAGGATTATACTACTCTTGTAATAGTTTGAACTACTTAACTAATATGTTGTTTAGTTAACTATTATTAGTAATCAGAACACTCAGAAAACATTCCATATATTAATTGAACATGAATTACAAAGGAATGTAAATTACAAAGATGAGATAGAGGATTAATCTATTTAGGAGGGGAGGGTGTATCTTTAGAACCCTCTGCATCGTTGTTATCTTGATTTTCTACGGAGAAATTGTTGTCAACGGTAGCAGTCGTGTCATCCCCCAGAGCCTCCTCTTCTCCATTCTCTTCATCCTCTTCTTCCGCAAGCGCCCGATTTCGAACTTCGGTAGCTTCTTTGGAGTACTTGCGGGCCCAGTTGTGTTTCCCGGGTAGAAGCATAGTTGTATCGGCCCCGGGAGGACTCTCCAGCATAATATGTCCTGCGAGGAGGAGTTTGTCGCCTGGAGGAATGTCTCCTAGATTTCCTCGGAGGAGATGAGTTGGTCCTGGGGGGAGGAGTGCGTTTTTTGCTTCTTTTTTCCAACTCCTCGGGCTGGGCTTCCTTCCCAGCAGTTCTTTGTCGCTCCTCTTCTGGAGTACAGAAGAAGGAAGCGAGCTTGGAGGCAGCAGGAGACTGCGCAGGAGTAGTTTCTATAGGTACCTCCCCTTCCTCAGTTCGTTGGACTTCGTCAGTAGGAGTAGGGGAATGCGCCATCGTGTAGGCGTTCTCAAGGGCACGTTGCCTCAGATGATCGGCGTCAGAAGGCTTAGAGGCGGCTGCATAAACATTAGTGCCCGTTTCATTTTGCCTAACGCGTTCAGGGACACCTCCGGGGTTATGCATATAAAAATCTGCAAGGAATAAAAACAGAGTTAGAAAATGCATACATATAGAAAACAAAAAGAAAAAACAGGCAAAGGAAGACCTTGTCGGTTAAAAGTATCATCAATCGCGTGACCGACAGGCACAGCGATAGGATGCAAAAAGGCCAGCCTTTGCACGGAAGCTCTCTCATCCTCAGTCAGATCAGGACGAGGAGTAGGCCTACGACCACTAGTGGATGCAGGGAGAAGTCTGCTACCAGGGCATAACCTGCAATCCACAAAAATGAACTCACTCTTGTTCCGCCTGGTCGGAGGATCTTTCAAGAGGGCAGAGTGAGTAACAGATGTAGCACGGCTGACACATGCAATAAAAGGGCTGCCCTTATTCGGATTTTGAAAAGTGAAGAAGTGGAAGAACAGCCAAGCAGTGGGGACTATGCCAGCATCCCTAAGGATATTTATGAATCCCCTAACATAAAAGAAGAAGGCAGCACCCATCTGAGATATACACAATCCAGAATACAAGAGGATTTTACTAACTAGGGAAGGGATCGGAAGGATCGGAAAGTTAGTGAAATAGATCCGATGGAGTGCCAACATGAAATAGGGGGGCACGTCGTCAGTGTCCTCAGAAGGGTACGCCCAGTACACTCTCTCTCTAAGCTCTAACCCCCTCAAAATTCTTTGGGCGGCATCCAGGGAAAGGGTGTTAGAGCGGCTACCCGCATTAGAGGAAAGGGGGTAGCCCGGAATATCAGTCAGAGAGACTGCACAGAAAGAACCATACCCAGTCCCGTACTCGCCCCGGTCGAGGATAGGGATAACGTGGAAACCATTGCGAATGAGAACGGACCACTGATCCCAAGAAAAGTCGATCCGGACTTCAGGGAATCGAACTAGCAACATAAGGGAAGTCGACCTCAGAAGTCGATCCCAGAAAAGTCGACCTTCAGGAGACAAGGGTCGCAGGAAGTCGACCCCAGTAAACTCGGACCAAGGGAAGCACTTCGGGAGCGCAAAGGCCAAACCCATGGAAGTCGATCCCAGTAAAAATGGATCCAACTTTGAAAAGTCGATGACAAGGCGTCAAACTTCACAAAGTCGGACCACAGTCCAAATGGGGAACAACTTCGAAAGGGACCGACTTTCAGAAAAGTCGGACCCCAAGGAAGTCGAACCCGGTGCAACCTCAGAAGAGCCCGACAACGAAAGTCGGACCCCAGAAAGCTGCACCTCCAAAGCTCAAGTCGAAGCCTTACGCACGCTGGAAGTCGAAGCGGAGAAACGGATGTCGAAGCGAGATGTCGAAGCGAAGAGACTGGAAGTCGATGCGCAGAAAGTCGATCAGTCGGAGCGAAGGAAACAAGTGGGAAGAAAGTGAACCCCCCTCCGCTATTTATAGGGGAAAGTCGAAGACGAACCATCGAGGGCACTGTTCATCCGGGTCGACCCGTTGGGCCGGAAAGCCCACAGGCCCGGCAGGCCCACGACGGCCCAGTCCACGAAAAACCCCAAAATCCAACTAGATGGCATCGACATTTCAGGAAAATTCATCGACATTTCAGAAAAATCATCGACATTCCGCAGAAAATTGAGTTCGACATTCCCAAAAAAAGGGAATAGACGTCGACATTTGGCAAGGAATTCGATACCTTCAAAAGAGAAGGACAGGATCGACATTCCGCAGAAAAGTGAGTTCGACATTCCCAAAAAAGGGGGATAGACGTCGACATTTGGCAAGGAATTCGATGCCTTCAAAAGAGAAGGACAGGATCGACATTCCGCAGAAAAGTGAGTTCGACATTCCCAAAAAAGGGGGATAGACGTCGACATTTGGCAAGGAATTCGAAACCTTCAAAAGAGAAGGTCAGGATCGACATTCCGCAGAAAATTGAGTTCGACATTCTCAGAAAAGGGGGATAGACGTCGACATTTACCAAGGAATTCGAAACCTTCAAAAGAGAAGGTCAGGATCGACATTCCGCAGAAAATTGAGTTCGACATTCCCAGAAAAGGGGGATAGACGTCGACATTTGGCAAGGAATTCGA
>LFYR01000721.1:125835-184172 GCA_001185155.1 Zostera marina | reverse complement strand
AAAAGTGAGTTCGACATTCCCAGAAGGGGGATAGGCGTCGACATTTATCAAGGAATTCGAAACCTTCAAAAAGAAGGTCAGGATCGACATTCCGCACTACTCTGATCGACATCCTCAGAAAAAGATGAGATCGACTTTTTGAGTAACATCGACATTTCCAGGGAGAAATGAAATCGACTTGTTGTCAAAAATCCGACATCTTCAGAAAAGGATAGGCAGTCACATCGACATCCTCAGAAAAAGATGAGATCGACTTTTTGAGTAACATCGACATTTCCAGGGAGAAATGAAATTGACTTGTTGTCAAAAATCCGACATCTTCAGAAAAGGATCGGCAGACACATCGACATCCTCAGAAAAAGATGAGATCGACTTTTTGAGCAACGTCGACATTTCCAGGGAGAAATGAGATCGACTCGTTGTCAAAAATCCGACATCTTCAGAAAAGGACAAAAGAATATGGTATTGACCAAAAGAAAACATCGGTTACACTAACGTATTTCAAAGTAAAGGTGTAAGTCGAATAAAGGAAAAGGTAAAAGTATATTTATTCAAAATTACAAAAAAATGATGAATGAAGAATATTACAGGTTCCTAATTAAAATTGATACGGCGACGCAAGCGGCGAGGGACCTGATCCAGCGGGGAAGCACCGCGGCGGGGACGCCTCCGACGTCGGCCACGAGGAGGGACAACAGAAGAAGAGGCGGGCGGAAGATCGCCACAAGACCATTCTTCAAAAATTGATTCCCTAGCAGCAACAGCAACACTCTGCCGCTCAACAATAAGCTGGCGCAGAGAAGGAAGATCCAAGGTTGACGACCGAGGATCCAAAATATTCAAAATTCGATCCAGCTCCTCAATCTCTCCCTGAATAAAATCAGCAAAGAGACTCACAAGAAGAGCCATGGATGAAGGAAAAGGAGAACCTAGGGGTCCTATTTATAGACCCTAGGACATCACAAAAGGACAAAAAATGGCAAATTCGACTTTTTAGCAAAAGAAATCGACTTTTGACCAAAAGCATCAAGAATCGACTTTTTGACAAAAGTCGACCAAACTCAACCAGAAATCGACTTTTTGACGAAAGTCGACCAAACTCAACAAGGGATCGACATTTCGAAAAAGTCGAGCAAACGCAACAAGGGATCGACATTTAGCAAAAGTCGAGCTAAATCAACAAGGGATCGACTTTTTCTTCCCACATAAAAGGGGTGCAGAAAAAAGAACCCAGACAAGTTGGAGTTGCGGAAGCACACCAAGACAGAAGGGTGTAACACGAAATGCTTCTGAGGAATCGTGGAAGTCCACAACTCGGACGGGGATACGGCAGCAAAATGAACTGAGCCATATAAAGATATTTGAACTCCTACTATTACTGGACGCAGTAACAAAGTAGGACGCCAAATTAACTCTACCTACGGAAGAACGTGGGTAGAGAAAGTCTTAATGGTAACAGAGTCAGGATGCGTATCCCATCCAAGGCAAAAAGTGAACCCCACCTACGGAAGAACGTAGGTTAGACGGGGAACACATCGGCTAAAGGGAGCACCTCACCTACGGAAACGTAGTGTTAGACGAGGGATGTACTCAAAAAGTGAACCCCACCTACGGAAGAACGTAGGTTAGACGGGGGACACATCGGCTAAAGAGTGAACCTCACCTACGGAAACGTAGTGTTAGACGAGGGATGTACTCAAGAGTGAACCTCACCTACGGAAGAACGTAGGATAGACGGGGAACACATCGGCTAAAGGGAGAACCTCACCTACGGAAACGTAGTGTTAGACGAGGGATGTACTCAAAAAGTGAACCCCACCTACGGAAGAACGTAGGATAGACGGGGAACACATCGGCTAAAAGGAGAACCTCACCTACGGAAACGTAGTGTTAGACGAGGGATGTACTCAAAAAGTAAACCCCACCTACGGAAGAACGTAGGTTAGACGGGGGACACATCGGCTAAACACACACCCCGTTCTACAAAAAACGTAGACAGAGGGGCAAGTATTCAAGAGTGAACCTCAACTACGGAAGAACGTAGGTTAGACGAGGGACGTACTCAAGAGCAATCCTCACCTACGGATGAACGTAGGTGGACGAAGAATCACGCCAAACCTCAGTCGCAGAAAGGCGAGCAAAAGGAGGGGGCAAGTATTCAAACAATAATCCTCACCTACGGATGAACGTAGGTAGACGAGGAATCACACTTAGCCTCAGTCGCAAAAAGGCGAGCAAAAGGAGGGGGCAAGTATTCAAAAGTGAACCTCACCTACGGAAGAACGTAGGTTAGAAGAGGGACGTACTCAAGAGCAATCCTCACCTACGGATGAACGTAGGTGGACGAGGGATCACGCCAAACCTCAGTCGCAGAAAGGCGAGCAAAAGGAGGTGGAAAGTATTCAAATAACAATCCTCACCTACGGATGAACGTAGGTAGACGAGGAATAACACTTAGCCTCAGTTGCAGAAAAGCGAGCAAAAGGAGGGCGCAAGTATTCAAGTAATAATCCTCTCCCACGGATGAACGTGGGTAGATAAGGAAGCACACTCAACCCTTATCGCAGAAAGGCGGACAAAAGGAGGGGGTCGGGTACTCTCAAAACCCGCCACAGGGAAGAGAACCCAAACGGTGCTCAAGGATAGCTCAGGCAAGGCGTCAAGGTGGGCAAGCAGGGTTCCACGGGAGAATCGGGCCAGACAGGTGTGCAAGGAGTATACTTCTGCTAGGACAAACCGGACAATAGTTGACAAAAGCGCGTGACAACCTCCGTGGAAGCATAGATACAACCTCGCAGGCGTAGAGAGGGGGGGAATACTGGTGAGAGAGGATCTTACATCCAGGGACATCACCAAAAATCCACATCCCAGCACGCAAAGAGGGGGGAATACTGATAGTACAAGGTCCGACACACAGACCATAGTACTAAAAGACGTATCCCAGAGTATCTAATACGCAGAGGAGGGGGGAGTACTGGTGATACAGTATCCCGAACACGGTCACAACCTACCAGCAACTAGAAGTCCGGATAGCCTAAGATGATTTGAGGTATCTATTCTAGGGTTGGGGAGGTCCCAGGTCGAATCCTAGGAAGATCGACTTCCCTGGGATCGACTTTTGGATAAAGTCGATCACCAGGAAAGTCGACCCCCAGAAAGTCGATCTCTGGAAGTCGATCCTGGGACCCAATTTGATCAGTTGGGCAGTTAGGCGGTTACTGCCCAAATGACCATATTACCCCCATAAGAACCCCTATAAATAGAGGGCACCCCCCACTCATTAAAGGCAGGTCATTTGGAGAAGAAGAATTCCTAGCGAAGCAGAGCTCTGCACACTTGAGTTCCGGTCCGGTTTCCCGCGGAGTTCCCCGCTTGGCGCTTGCTTGCGCGTCTTGGAGTACTGGTCGAGTTTCACCCCCATCAGTGGCCTAACCGTTGGTTCACTTTTGAATAATTTAAAAAAAAAAAAAATATGTATATATATATATATTTTTTTGGAATTGTTTTTTTGTATGAAATTAATAAATTGAAATTGGAATTGAAAATGAAATTGAAAATGAAATTGAAAATGAAATTGAAATTAAAATTGAAAATGAAGTTCGATATTGAAAGTACGACAGAAAGTTTTATTTTTTACTGCTCTTCTTCTTTTTCTAATTATAAAATAATAAATATAAATTAGGAAATTCATTTTTTTTAACAATTCAGATTGAAATTAAATTTAGAAATTATTAATTAAATATTATTTAGAAATTAAATTTAAAATATTATTTACTTAATAAATAATTATTAAATAAATATATAAATAAAATTAACAATCAGATTTTGTAAGTGTGTTGTTAGTTTTTAAATAATTGTTTAGTAATTATTTTATAATTAATTAATTAATTATAAATTAATATATAATATAATAAATTATATCAAATTATTATTTTTTAAACCTTGACGATCAACCCCGGTTTCGCACTGCTCCGATACCTGTCCCTGTATATGATCAGCGTAGCGGGACAAAAAAATTGAAAACGGGTCGAAGGGAACCTCAAACCCAAAAAGTAATGCATTTAATTTAGCATTAAATTCTTATTATCAAGAACATGTATTATTTCAATAAATTTAACATGCTTTTGACATAACAAGAAGAAAGGAAAACAAAAAAGTATTTATCACAAACATATGAATTACAAAAAAATAATGAGAAATTTATTGACTTTCTATTTGAAAAAAAATTGCCTATATATATAATTGCCATATTTCTGATCTGCTTCCCAACCTTCTCATATCCATGGCATCATTCACTATCCTCTTCTTCTTCCTCCTCTCTGTCCTCTTCCTCTACCCAACATCAAGTTCCTCCCAGACAATATACACCTCCACCCTAAAAGCAATTGGTAAGATTTGTAATAAAACGACATACCCTGAAGTTTGTATCGCAACCTTGAAAGATACGACTCTAGAAAAGCCTCCCAACCCAACGCGTGTTGTTCTCCTCCTCCTCCTCCGTTCCGAAAAAATAAAGATTGAAAGTGATTCGGAGACGTTCGAATATTTATGTAACAACCAGACGATGCCAATAGATGTGAAACTGGAATTGATGAACTGCGAGAAGATATACTATCAACTTGTTAAGGACTACAAGAAGGTAATAAATGAGGTGGAAAATATGAAATTTGGCAACGCCATTGATACTTGCTACGAGACACTGCAAATATATAACAAGTGTGGTGGTGATAACCAATTTTACGGGAATTTTCCATGGGCATCGATTAACCGACAACACAAAATGCTGATGTATGATATTACAGATGTGATCTCGGTTTTAGTTGGTCCGGAGTGAAGACGAAAAAGATACTGCATGGTTGTGGTCTTTGTGTTTTTTCATGAATAAAGTTGTTCGTCTCTTTAATATTGTTCTAGCTAGATTATTTACAAAGTAAGATAACACCTCGCCGGAGACGGTGTTAAGTGTGGACATGTTGCTTTTTCAATGTTGTTATTTTTGTGGTTGCTCTCTATATTAAACCCACGTCGCTGGTGGTTGACTGCACGCATAGGCTCGTTCATGCACTGTAGATCGGAACGACATTACTCCGTTGAAGTACGGGAGGTGATGAATGATCGATCAGCTCTTGGAGTTTAATTCTTCTTTTTTCCTTCAACGACCGCTTCTCTAACGCTATCAATACCGGTTTCCACTTTTTCCTTGGATGTTTGATCTCCGTCATCAAGATGGTGATCTTCATTTGCTTTGAGTTAGGTTACAGAGTTTATGTCGATTTGACAGTTGGGCTTAATTCTACATGGACCTCTTGGCTTCCTGGGCCTCACTTGGCCTAGGCCTTTCGCGCGGTCGGTCTGATGGTGAACGGTTCGGTCCACTGTTCGTTGGACAGACCGTGGTACCAACAGTTACATAATTTCTATCAATTTGACAGTTGGGCTTAATTCATAATGGGTCAACCAATTCCATAATGTAAAAACTAAAAACCCATAAAGCTTAATTAAACATTGATTATAGGTTAAAAAACTATAAGCGTTACTTTGATAATTTTAAGCTTTAATTTGTTAGTTTTGGGTTTTATAACTGGGCTAATTTCATCGAAGGAGTTGGGCCCTTATTTTAATTCTGGTCCATATTGATTTTCGATCTATATTTGAAGTTTTTAAAACTTTTAATAAATTCTAAAAACTATGTCTTAGACACACTTAGGTCCTTATGATATTTTTCATGTGATTTTTTTTGAGTAAAACTTTTTTTTGGCAATTTATTGATTTTAAACAAAAAAAAGACAAGGTTACATGCAACCATCTTCGAACTCTAGACTTTGTACAACTCTAGAGCCTATCTACTATTCTCTACCATTCAATTTCCCTTCACATTCCCTTCACATTCCCTTCAATCTGCTTACCAGCCATCTCTTCTTCCTTTAGCTTTGTCCTTTCTTTAGTAACATTCCACGTTCTCCAACCATATTTTTCGGTCTCTCATCTTACTCCAAAATTTATCTCTGACCCTTTTGTTCTGGCTCTCATCTCACTCATGGTTAATAAACTTTTTTTGGTGAAACTGATCTCTGGCCCGCCTTTGTCATTCTTTCCAACACTCTTTTGGTGGCCTAAAAGTAACCATGGTCCACTGATTTGATTGTTGATTGTAATTGGTTTCTCCCACATATTTTCTCTTTGGAAAATTGTCAAAACTATCCACCTAAGATAGCTTTGGAGTTAAAACTAACCACTTACATTTTTTATGATCATTTTACACTTGAATATTAATTAAATTTTCTTTGTTGTGCCTTTGTTGGGCGGCAGTCATACCCACAGGGCACCAAGCGTCGAAACAATAACCGGTGGACGAAGCGGTAGGGGATATCCTCACCATAGCAGGAGGGAGCGCTTCCCGGGGGAATGACCCGTGGAAGGGCCGCCGATACGCTTCAGATATGGACCGGACAACGGGGACAAAGCGTCCGCGAACGAAGATGGAAATCTCGTTCACAGAAGAAGACGTGAAGGACGTCACTACGCCCCACGACGATCCGCTAGTCATAACCCCCATCTTCCGAAGGGGGGATAAATCCAACGTACGCCTCCACAGGGTCCTGGTGGACACAGAGGCGTCCATAGACGTGTTGTACTGGAATGCTTTCGTTAATCTCGGCCTGGCCCGCGCAGACCTACTCTCGAGCCGGGCCCCTATCAGAGGTTTCAGACAGACAGAAGTCCCGGTCGCAGGGACAATATCCATACCGGTCACTTTGGGTTGGCACGTCCAAGCGAAGATAGTCGAAGTTACGTTCACCGTGGTAAACTTCACGTCCGGATACAACGCCATCCTGGGGAGAGCGGCGCTACATACGCCTTCCAAGCGGTGATGTCATTGCTCCATCAGTGCCTTAAATTCCTGACCGAGGGAGGGGTGCACGGTCAGAGGATCCCAGAGGAAGGCACGCGAATGCTACTTCAACTCGGTTGGAGAGGTGATGACATCGGACGAAGGCCTACCGCATTCCGCGAGGGAGGAGGCCTCGAAGCCGGAGCCGGCATCCCATACGACCTTAATCCGCCTCGTCCGGAACGAGGTGCGCATTGGAAAGGACCTCCCGCAGGACTTGAGAGGCGGGATGGAGCAGCTCCTCAGAGAAAATGAGGACTTGTTCGCAAATGAACTAGGGGAGTTGAACGGGGTATCTCGGGCGCTAGCAGAACACAAGCTCGCGGTGGCCCCGGGCGCCCGGCCCGTCGGGCAGAAGCTGCGCCCACTAAGGGCAGAGAAAAGGGACGCAGCAGAAACGGAAGTCGAGAAACTCCTACGAGCGGGTTTCATCCGTCCAGTGCGTTACCCCGCGTGGCTGTCCAACTTGGTCATGGTAAGAAAGGCGGACGTGGGGTGGAGGATGTGCGTCGACTTCACGAACCTCAGCAAAGCATATCCTAAGGATAGCTACCCGCTACCGTCGGTAGACCAGCTAGTGGACCAGAGCTCTGGGTGCGAACTGCTGAGTTTCATGGACACACACTCGGGGTACAACCAAGTGCCCATAGCGAGGGAAGATGAGGAGAAGACATCTTTCATTACAGAGATGGGCACGTTCTGCTTCAAAGTAATGCCTTTCGGCATGAGAAACGCCAGGGCTACCTTCCAGAGGCTAATGGACAAGGTGTTCGGGGCGCAGATAGGCAGGAACGCGGAGATGTACGTGAACGACATACTCGTCCGATCGAAAGAAACCAGGACGCACCTAGCCGATCTGGAGGAGACACTCGCCAACGTCAGAAGGGCAGGGCTAAAGCTAAAGGCGAAGAAGTGCGCGTTCGGGGTCAAGGAGGGGCACTTCCTGGGTTTCCGAATCACGTCGGAAGGGATCAAGTCAAGGGAGGAAAAGGTCGAAGCCGTCATGGCCATGACCCCACCACGGACGATAAAGGAGGTCTAGAAACTAAATGGGAAGGTGGAGGCCTTGAGCAGGTTCTTGCAGAGAACGGCGGACCGCCTGCGCCCGTTCTTCCAGCTCCTGAAAAAGCCCAGCCCCCGAATAGCATGGTCGGACGAATGTAAGGAGGCATTCAAGGAGCTCAAAAGCCAACTATCTCGCCTATCGACGCTCCGCCCCCCCACGAGAAGGGAGCCTCTCACCATGTACGTCGCATGCTCGGATATGGCCGTTATCGCAGTACTGCTTTCGGAAGCGGAAGGCGTGCAGAGGCTGGTGTACTACCATTCCCGGTCGCTGCAGGGGGCATAGGAAAGGTACCCGGATATCGAGAAACTGGCCCTAGCGGTTATCTCGGTGGTCCGAAGGTTGAAACCATACTTCCACGCCCACACCATCACAATCCCAACGGCCCACCCGCTGCTCCAGCTGCTGCAAAAGCCAGACGTCTTGGGGAGACTAACCAAATGGGCCATGAAACTTAGCGAATTCCACATAGACATTGTACCGGCCAGGGCAATCAAGGGACATGCAGTAGCGGATTTCATGGCCGAGCTAGCCCCGAGAGACAGGGGGAGAGCAATGGTGGACGGCCCACGTGGACGGGTCGTCCAGTAGCACAGGCTGCGGCGCGGGAGTCATGGTAAAAAACCCAACGGGGGAAAAGATCGAGTACTCAATCTGCTTTGAATTTCGGGCGACTAACAACGCAGCGAAGTACGAAGCCCTCCTATCAAGGATCAGGCTAACGCGAGCGCTGGGAACGGCCAAGGTACATTTCCACAAAGACTCCCGGCTGGTGGCAAACCAAGTAAGGGGGGACTTCGTGTCCAAGGAAGACTCAATGTCAGTCTATGTGACCGAAGTCAGAACGGCCTTGGGCAGGCTCGAGGAGTGGAAGATCTCCCAGATCAGGAGAGAGGATAACGGGGAGGTCGACACGCTAGCCAAGCTGGGAGTGTCCCTGGGGAAAGCGGAAGGAAGATGGATTCGGATCGAAAACCAAGAGCATCCGACGAGGCCCCGCAGATCCAAGGCAGCGCTGTGCAGAGTGATAACTTCGGGAGACTAGAGAACGCCGATGAGCAGGTTCATCGAAGCAGGCGAGAAGCCAGCGGATCCAATGGAGGCTAGGAAACTGAGAAACAGAGCCGCTTGGTTTGTGGTGGCCCAAAACAAGTTGTACCGGCGGTACGCCACGGAAGAGGCCCCCCTACGGCTGTGCGTTTCGCAGGAGGACGGTAAAGCCATCGCGTGAAGCATCCACGAGGGGGCGAGTGGGGTGCACCAAGGCGGAAGGGCGTTGGAAAAATAAGTAGCCAGGCAAGGCTACTACTAGCCCGAGTCAATAAAGGACTCAGAAGAGATCGTCGATCGGTGTGACGAATGCCAGTGGCACTCGAGCGTCCAGAGACGGTCGTCCACCATGATGAAGGCGGTAACGACGTCCATCCCATTCGCAAGATGGGGGATCGACATAGTAGGCCCTTTCCCGCCGGCGTCGAGAGGAAGAAAGTTTCTATTCGTAGCGGTAGACTACTTCACAAAGTGGGCCGAGCGGAGGCCACGAACACGATCACCGAGCAGAATGTGGTGAACTTCGTCTTCAGAAACATCATCTGCCGTTTCGGGGTCCCGATCCAAATAATAACGGACAACGGGACGCAGTTCACGGGGAAGAAGTTAAAGGAATTCTGCGAAGACAGCGGGATCAAGTTAAGCTTCGCCCTGGTATACCACCCGCTCAAGAAATGGCGCAGGTCAGTAGCCGGAAGGGACGAGGACCGACGGGAGCGGCGGTGGCTGCGCGACCGACGATGGCGGCCGGTAGCCTCAGCAGGAGTAGCCGCAAGAACAACAATTTTGGCGTTAGCATGGAAAGCATGCAAGGACCCACGGGAGCTCGAAGCGGCGTCAGGGGGGGCGACAGCAGACCGGCTCGCAAGGAGATCAGAGCGGCGAATCTGAGAGAGGCGGCGGTGGACGTCGATCAGTACAGCATTGAGACGTTGAGTCTCCACCACAGCCACGTGATTGGGGACGCCGGCGGGCGACAACAAACACATAGCCCACGCGGCGTGCTGGAGCTGCACTTCACGGCCATACTCTTCGAGAACATCCTGGATGCTCATTGCGAAAGAAGGGAGGAGTGAGAAACCGATGTAGCGAACACTCTATTTATAGGAGGGAAGAAAAGGGAGAAGCTCGAACCTCGAGGAGTCTTTAAGACTAATAAAGAGGGAAGGTTGAAGGCCAGGTACGGACGGGCGGCCCCTGGGCCCGGACCCATCGAGGTAAGGGGGGAATACTGTTGGTACCACCGCGGTCCATGGACCGAACGAACGGCCTTCGAGGCCCAGGCGCATGAACGGGCCCGAAGGTGAAGGTGGGCCGGCTGGCCCACGAGGCCTAGGATCAGTCAAGGAGCACTATAAATACCTCCCTTAGTCCATTAGGGGAGGGGGTTGACAATTCTGAGAGACACTTACACTAGGTTGAGGTTGTGAGCTTACTCCGACGAGTCCACACACCAACAGGTCTCTAACCAAGTTATTTATTGAGCCTATTGTTGTGTCTCAATATGATCTATCCATTTCTCCGTTGGGGTTCTCAAGGGCCATTGCAAGTGCATCTTGTTGGCTCCTGAAGTAATTCGCTAATAGTTCTTGCTTCTCAGGTGGTTCTAAGTAGGTTCTCGCTAGTTCTTCATTGACCCCACCTAGCTCTTTGGCTCCGATTGTTAGGTTATCAGGTCTGATTTGTCCCACCCCGGATCCTGTCATATCATTAATCAGATCTACCTTAGGTCCGTTTAAATTATCAAAGGGTTCATTAAGATCCCCCGGGGATCCACTAAGATCCATTGGAAGTGGTTCTTGGTGACTCCCGGGTAGTCCTTTTTGGATCCTTGGATGCTCTCCATGGTTCTTGGATGAATTTGGTCGGGTCTCAGTTGATCCATGAATCTTAAATGGATCTTTAACCTTATTTGGATCAGCCCCTACCTTGTTTCCCCCTTCGGATCTAGACTTGGTCTTAATCGGATCCTTTGTTGAATCCTCATATGATCCGTTTATTTTTTCTTGGGATCCGGATGGCTTAGTATTAATTTTTCCTCCTCTCTTATTGTTATCCTTATCATTTCTAAATGTGGTGGGTGAGGATACCGTATTTTGAGCCTTATCCCCATATTTATCATTGTTTTTGTTGGTGGTAAGCACATCATTGGTCTTATCCTTACCCTTTGAGTTATTTTCACTGTCCTTTTCTTGTTTGCCCCTATCTTGCCTATCCCCTATTAGCCCTAGATTAGGATAATCCTTTTCTAGGTGGTCAAAAAAGTCTTCATTATTAACTAAATATTCACTTCTATGTTTCATTTTATTACTGTTTTTCCACTGATTTTCATTTTTTTCTTCTTTGATTTGGTTTTCTTGTGAACCGGCTTGACGTAACGATCTGTCATCCTCTACCTCCATTCTATCTTCACCGGAGTTCTTCATTTGATCATTTTCTCCTGCGAGGTTTGATGCTACTATGCATTGGTTTGTCCAATGCCCAATTTTTTTTCATTTCCAGCATTTAAGAGGAGGTTTGTGATAGTAGCACTGTATATTTTCTTCTATAATTAACCCCTCTCCTTCTTTAACGAAAATCGGTATCTTCTTTGGGAAATCTCCGAATGCTCTCATATTCACTAGAATTCTCGCCCCATCTCTTTGGAGGGCAGTTGCAGTGTGTGCATCCACTCTGATTGGCATCCAAAGCACACTTATGATAGCTGAGAAAATCTCAGTATCCCATAGGTGTGTTGGGAAGTTCGGGAGAGTGACCCAAATGGGAAGGGTATCTATTCTAGCTTTTCCCAAGTCCTTCCCTTCCTTCCATCCTCTAACTAAAGTGTAAACACCCCATTGTTTCTTATGTGAATGGTGAATTGGTCGCCGGGGATGCCCCATTGGACCTTCGCGAATTGGGTTGCATAGTTGCTCCCAATTTTTTCAACCGATAATCTTCTTACTATTATCGTCTCCTTGTAGTTTTTCTCAACCTTTTCCAACTGACCACTGTAACAGAGCTGCCGGTCGGAGGACAGCGGAGTCGTCAGGAAGTTTAGAGGGAAAAGAGGAAATCCTGAGTCGGGCCGGAGGAGGGAAAAAATTTGTTCACGGAAGAACCAGAGGTGGATTAAGAAGTTGTTGGTTGTAATTTTCGATTCTCTACTGGCATTTGTTTCCATTATTTATAATCAATCTTCCTGGAAAAAAAGTAAAACAACCCTCTTACTACTAATTGCCGACAGTGGCACTATAACATTAATCGTAACAGAAATCCGTCTTCCGAGTAGAACGTCGGGCGCGGCTGGGTCGTGCGTTGTCCAGGTTGACCGGTCGGATTCCTTAACCAATTGGTTCCCTTCTTCCTCCGGTGGAAACTTCTCCCGTAGATCTAGTTCCAGCTGTGCTCTGGCCGCAATCGGATAAATTCCGATTGTTACATCCCCTTCTCCTGCAGAACGAACCTTGGCCTAAAGGTTGGAATCGGGATTCAAGTGTATGATCCATTCCAAATCCTCCCACGATTTCTTGTGATCTGGTCGCCCCATCCAATTAACTAAAACTTGTTCGAAGCACTTCAATTCGATTCCAATACTATCGAAGAGTCCTTCAATCAAGCCTTGAAGAATCAGGAAGCTATTGCAAGCTCGATAGAGTCATCGTCTGAAGAGGAACTGGAAATCCAGGAAGAAACAACTAAAGGTCCAGCAGCTAAAGGTCTCAGTGAGGAGGAAGACGGTGAGGAAGAAGTAAGGGAAAGACGACCTATCAGAGAGACCCGTCTGCCATCCAGGTTTCATAATAGTATTATGTGGTAAATTGCAATTTTTATTTATAATTGTTTTACTTTTTTTAAATTCAGCACACACATGTAAATCCCTATATAAGGGCACCACATGTAACTTTTTTATTATGAAATAAAAATCCAAACGTTTTCCTCTACTGAAATCAGAAGGATCTATTATCCATGATTCTTGGTCTTACCGATCAGCTATCGACGGAACTTCTGTGATAATTTTTTCTGGAACTTCTGAAATCAAAGAACGCTCTCGTCTCTGGAATCAAAGATCGTACTCCGATCTGTTGATCGGAGACATCCGTTTCCGTTAGGTCATAAACCTCACTAAATTTTCTAAAGCATTTAGTCTCGGTATCTAGATCGTTATTCCGATCTGAGATCGGAGACAACCTTAAATCTCAAGGTCTTGGGATTTATTCTTGTTTTTGTTATCACAACTATTTTAGTTTTGTTTCATTGGTGCTTTCAATAGCTCTGTGCTCTAAATTGCAGGAAAAATCATGTCGGATCTGTGTTTGAAGAACATCCAAAGCAGTCAAATGAGACAAATAGAAGAAATTGCACAAATCAAGGAAGATCAAAGATGCCTAGCAGAATCCATGAAGAATTCTGTAAATCTTCTAGCAGAGGAACTCCAAAAGACTACATCTATACTTCAACAGAGAAACGAAGAAATATCATCAAGTCCTAAGAGGAGTAAATTCAATAGTACATTTACAAGAGAAAATGGTGGTATGAATAATTTTTCAAATTCCTTAGATTATCCTGCATATGCTAAAAGTTTTGTGGAAGAAGGACATGAGGGTAGTAAATACTCAAGGCTAGATATGCCTAAGTTCGATGGTAAAAATGTAAAGAACTGGTTGTATACAACAAGAAGATACTTCTTATATTACAACATTCCAGAAAATCAGAAACTTCTGATTATTTCTTTTCATATGGAAGGTGAAGCTCAAGAATGGTTCTCTCACATGGAAGCTAGCAATCTTCTTATAAATTGGCCGACATTTGCTGAAGATATATTAAGAAGATTCTCCTCTTCTGAGGTCAGTCTACCAGGGGGAAGATTGAGCAAACTGCATCAGACAGCTTCTGTATCTGAGTATCAAGCATTGTTTATATCTCTGGATATCTCTGGAATACCTGATTGGTTTATTCTGAAAATGTTTATTTCAGGTCTAAATCCAGAAATTCAGCAAGAAGTAGTGAAATTTAAACCAGCAGACTTGCAGGATGCTTTTACAATGGCAAAGTTGGCTGAGGGAAAATCAGAGGTAGTTTATAATAAAGGATCTGCTCCGAAATATTTTCAGAACACAAGTAATAAATATAAATCCCCCAGAAAAGTTTCTAAAGAGTATTCCAAAGAGCCCACAAAAGAGAATAAATCAAAAAAACTTCCAAATTTTAAACGGCTTAATACTGAAGAAAGGAAGGCCAGAAGAGAACAAGGGTTATGCTATAACTGTGATGAAAAGTATGAACCTAATCATGAGTGTAAGGGAAGACTATTCAGGTTGTCTGTAGATGAGTCAGAATTATGGGAAGTTTTTGATGATGATGAGGAAGATGAAGATGAACCTCTGCAAATCACAGAAATCAGTCTTCATGCACTAAAAGGACAAATAAGTGATAGGACTATCAGGCTGAGTGGTACACTGAACAACAAAGCTACTACTATATTGGTAGACTCGGGATCAACACATAACTTCATCCAAAAAGGGTTCGCACAGTCCCTTAATCTAATTATTTCTCCTATCAAACCTTTTAATGTGATCACTGCTAGCGGCAATAAGTTGGCATGTACTAAAGTTTGCAAGAAGGCAGCACTTATGATAGATGATTTGAAGCTAGAAGTGGATCTATTTTTGTTAGATTTTGCTGGTTCTAATATTGTTTTGGGTGTACAATGGATGAAATCTGTGGGAAAAATTATTACAGACTACAATGAACTCACTATGGAGTTTAAATGGAAGGGACAAGATATTTGCTGGAAAGGGAAGTCTTGGTTGAATAATGATCCTCTTACATCTGGTGAAATAAAGAATATGCTTGCAAATACTTCTGAAGCATTCATTTGTATGATGAGGACTGTGGAAGATGATCAACCAAACTCTGAGGTATATTGTTCCGAAATTCAATCTGTTATTGATTCATATTGTGAAATATTTGAGGATCCTAAAGGATTACCCCCTCAAAGGAAACGTGACCACAACATATGCTTAGAACCAAATTCTAAACCAGTTTGTGTAAGGCCCTATAGACAACCCCAATTTCAAAAAGGAGAAATAGAAAAACTGGTGAAAGAAATGCTGGATCAGGGCACCATTCGACCCAGTATTAGTTCCTTCTCATCACCAGCACTACTTATTAAAAAAAAAGATGGGGGGTATAGACTATGCGTCGACTATAGAGCCCTTAATGCCTTGACCATTAAGGATAAATTCCCCATCCCTACAGTGGATGAACTATTAGGGGAATTGAATGGAGCCTCTATTTTCTCCAAATTATACCTTAGGTCAGGTTTCCACCAAATTAGAGTAAGTCCAAAAGATATTTACAAAACAGCCTTTCGAACACATCATGGCCATTTTGAATTTTTAGTAATGCCATTTGGCCTTACCAATGCTCCGTCTACTTTTCAATCCATAATGAATGATGTTTTCTCTTCCATCCTTAGAAAATATGTCATAATTTTTTTTGATGATATATTGGTCTATAGTAAATCCCTTCCTGACCATATTAGCCACCTAAAATGTGTCTTTGAAATTCTTAAATCCAACCAACTCCTAGCTAAGATGTCTAAATGTTCCTTCGGAAAGAGTAATATGAACTTTTTGTGCCACATAATCTCTGGAAATGGTATGAAACCTGATCCACAGAAAATCTATGCAATGACTGAATGGCCCATTCCCCACTATAAAACAACTAAGGGGATTTTTGGGACTGATCGGTTATTATAGGAGATTTGTAAAAAATTACGCTCAAATGGCTTTCCCTATGACTGAATTATTAAAAAAGGATTCCTTTAATTGGACTGACATTGCAACCGATAGCTTTAATAAACTCAAGAAGGCCATGACTACTACACCAGTCTTAAGATTTCCTGACTTTGCAAAAGTTTTTATAGTAGAAACCGACGCATGTTTAATTGGTATTGGGACAGTTTTACAACAGGAAGATCATCCCATTGCTTTCTATAGTTGCAAGTTAACAGGAAGAAGGGCAGCTGGATCAATTTATGCAAAGGAAATGTTCGCTATCACACAAGCAGTTGCCAAATGGAGGCACTACCTCTTGGGAAATGATTTTATAATCAGGACTGATCATAGAACACTGAAAAACCTACTGACACAAGTGATTCAGACACCTGAACAGCAAGAATTTCTATTTAAATTGTTAGGTTTTCAATTCTCTATAGAATACAAACCAGGCAGAGATAATATAGTTGCTGATGCTCTTTCCAGATCTCTCAGTGAAAAAGAAAATGATATAGGGGTGAAGAAAATTGATGAAAACCCTGAATTTGGCTCTATTATGGCAATCACTACGGTCATAATGAATTGTTCAAAAAAATTAAGTGGGAAATGGGAATTGATCCTAGAACACCAGAACTTCTTAAGAGATGCCAAAGCTCCAAAGAAACAAAATATTCAGAAAAAGAGGGGCATATATTTTATAAAGGGAAGGCATTTATATTTTCTGATTCAGAAACAATTCAGAAAATATTAGAAGAATTTCACTCTTCCAATTTAAGGGGTCATGCTGGTGTTGAGAGGACACTAAAAAGAATTAAAAATATTTTTTGGTGGAAAAAAATGAGCAAAACAGTCCAGCAGTTTGTGGAAAACTGTATGGTATGTCAACAAACTAAATCCACCAATACCAAACCTAATGGTCTTCTTATGCCACTACCCATTCCTCATCATGTATGGCAGGATATCTCTATGGATTTCATCACTCATTTGCCCAAAGTTAAAGGAAAAACTGTCATTATGGTAGTGGTGGACAGATTTTCTAAATTCTGTCATTTGGGGGCTCTACCTACTGATTTCACAGCAACCATGGTGACTGAGTTGTTTGTTCAAACTATTATAAAACCGCATGGATTCCCTTCTACTATTGTCTCAGATAGAGATAAGATATTTACATCTAAATTCTGGAAGGAAATTCATAGACTGAGTGGTACAACACTGTGTTTCTCATCTGCATACCATCCACAGAGTGATGGTCAAACTGAAATTGTAAACAAGGTTATAGAAATGTACCTCAAAGCATCTGTACATGACATCCCTAAAAATTGGCTGAAAATGCTGCCTTGGGCAGAATTATGGTACAATTCTGCATATCATTCATCTATAGGAATGTCTCCTTTTAAAGTGCTCTATGGAAGGGAAGCACCTATAATCCCACATTTCAATCCATCGGAGGCTTCGGTATCCGCAGTTGAAGTGGATCTGTGTGAAAGGGAAACTTTGCTAGAAAGTGTGAAGAAGAACTTAATGGCTGCACAGACAAGAATGAAGAACAAGGCAGATAAGAAAAGAGAGGATATTGAATTGAACTTGAATGATTGGGTTTTTGTCAGACTACAACCATACAGACAAAAATCAGTATCTCTTAAAGTCAACCAAAAGTTGGGTATGAGGTATTTTGGGCCATTTAAAATCATCAAGAAGATAAATGCGGTGGCTTATAAATTACAAATACCTGAGGGAGGAAAGATTCACCCTACTTTCCACATCTCCAAGCTCAAGTTATACAAAGGAGATGACCCAGAGAAGGAAGTTCCCAAATTCCCTAAATGTTCTATATTAAATAAACCTTTTATTTCCCATTGCATTTATAGAATACAGGGTCATTTTCAGGAAGAACAAGGAGATTCCACAATTATTAGTCAAATGGTCAGACTCCTTACCTGATGATACTACATGGGAGGATATATCTTCACTCCAGAAGCTTTGTCCGAGCCTCAACCTTGAGGACAAGGTTCTATCTGAGGGGGTGAGTCATGAAGCACTTCAATTCGATTCCAATGCTATCGAAGAGTGCTTCAATCAAGCCTTGAAGAATCAGGAAGCTATTGCAAGCTTGATAGAGTCATCGTCTGAAGAGGAACTGGAAATCCAGGAAGAAACAACTAAAGGTCCAGCAGCTAAAGGTCTTAGCGAGGAGGAAGACGGCGAGGAAGAAGTAAGGGAAAGACGACCTATCAGAGAGACCCGTCTATCCAGGTTTGATAATAGTATTATGTGGTAAATTGCAATTTTTATTTATAATTGTTTTACTTTTTTTAAATTCAGCACACACATGTAAATCCCTATATAAGGGCACCACATGTAACTTTTTTATTATGAAATAAAAATCCAAACGTTTTCCCCTACTGAAATCAGAGGGAACTATTATCCATGACTCTTGGTCTTACCAATCAGCTATCGACGGAACTTCTAAAATCAAAGAACGCTCTCGTCTCTGGAATCAAAGATCGTACTCCGATCTGTTGATCGGAAACATCCGTTTCCGTTAGGTCATAAACCTCACTAAATTTTCTAAAGCATTTAGTCTCGGTATCTAGATCGTTATTCCGATCTGAGATTGGAGACAACCTTAAATCTCAAGGTCTTGGGATTTATTCTTGTTTTTGTTATCACAACTATTTTAGTTGTGTTTCATTGTTCTTTCTGCTGTCCTTTCTGAGAGACGACTCTGTACCCAATGATCTCCGTCGGCCATACTAACGGATGTGAGTCGATCGCTTGTATCAGAAGCTCTTCTGGTTCCTCCCTAAAAATGGTTTTAATAGCGAAATGTGGAAGACCGGATGAATGGTGTTGGATGCCAGTAGCGCCAACTTGTATGCTACAAAATTGATTTTCTGCACGATCTGGTATGGTCTGTAATAACGCTTACTGAGTTTCTCGCACTGCCGATAGTTAATCGAATTTTGACGATATGGCTGGAGTTTGAGCCATACCCAATTTTTTCCCTCAAACTTGAATTTCTTCCGCTTCCGGTCAGCATACCTTTTCATACGTTCTTGAGCGCCATGCAGGTGTTCTCTTAGTTCGCGAATGATTGTCTTCCTTCGCAGTAACTCCTGGTTCATGACCTCAACTCTGGAATCTAGGACGGGTACACTAGGACGGGTGCTGATGTCAGTATCTCCTTGAGTTTGTTGAAGGAATTTGTTGCCTCCTCTGTCCACTGGAATTTAATTTTTTTTAGTAAGTTTGTCATTGGGGCGGCGATTTGGGCGTACTGCTGAATGAATTTTCTATAATACCTGGTGAGACCGAGAAATGCTCTCACTTGTCTGACCGAAGTGGATACTGGGCATGCTTGGACTGCCGCCACTTTATCGGGGTCTGGCCGGATGCCGTTAGTGGTAACTATGTAACCTAGATAGGCCAATTCATTTACCGCGAAACAACACTTCTTCCGTCGGAGAAAAAACGACTGTGATTTTAATAACTCCAGTACGGTGCGCAAGTGCTTCCAATGCTTCTCCACCGATACGTTATAGATCAGAATGTCGTCAAAAAAAACGACGACAAATTTCCTCAGAAATTCTGACAGGAGTTGGTTCATTGTTGCCTGAAAGGTGGCCAGAGCGTTTGATAATCTAAATGGCATTATGGTAAATTCGTAATGGCCGTGATGCGTCCGGACGTCGTCTTCCGATTGTCCTCGTCTGCAATGCGAATTTGATGATATCCTGCTCGCAGATCGAGTTTAGAAAAGAATTTCGCTCCGTGTAGCTCATCGATGAGCTCATCCATGGTCGGAATCGGAAACCGGTCCCGGACTGTGATTGCATTGAGAGCACAGTAATCTACACAAAACCGCCAGGTGCCGTCCTTCCGGACTAAGAATACCAATGACGAAAATGGGCTCGTGCTTGGCCGGACCAAGCCTTGATTAATTATTTCGCCCGTGAGTCGCTCGATTTCGTTCTTATGGAAATGTGGGTAGCGATATGGATTCACATTCACCGGTTGCACCCCGGGTATTAATTCGATGTGATGGTCGGTTGCCCGATTTGTCAGCAGTCCTTCCGGCTCGGTGAACACGGCAGAGAATTGTTCCACTAGTTGCACAATTTCCGGTTGTTCTGGATTCTGTACCGGGGGCGGGTCACATTTTAGGTGGTAAAAATACGCCACCTCCTTTCTTGCAATTAATCGTCGTAAGCCTCCGCTGGTCAGTTCTGATTCATTCAAGTGCGACATGCCTTGAAATTTGACCTTTGATCCCTCGTGATCGAATTCTAACGTCAACTTCTTGTAGTCCGTCATCACCGGACCCAGAGTTTCTAGCCACTGAACCCCTAGAACCAAGTTTGCTCCTTCCATCATTAGTATATACAAGTCTTGTACTAACCTTATCCCTTGGATCTGAATTTTCACTTGCGGGCAGACCTTACAACATATTAGATAGTCTCCGCTTCCGATAAATACCCGGAACTCCAGTAGCGCCCTCACCGGTATTCCCAGTTTGTGTGCCACCGAACGCTGCACGAAATTGTGCATGCTGCCACTGTCCACTAGAGTCGAGAGTTGTTGTGCTTCGATCGATCCCGACAGACGGATCGTCCTGGGATTAAATGACCCTGACAGTGCATGCATGCTAATCTCCATTTCGTCGTCCAAATCCTTTGTCTCCTCCGTCACTGGTTCTTGCTCCATGCTTAAGCAGAACATTTTCCCCTTGCATCTATGTCTGGGTATGTACTTCTCATCGTAATTAAAACAGAGACCTTTTGCGGTCCGTTTTTTCCTTTCTTCTATTGTCAAAGTTCTCCGCATGATTGGTACTCCGGTTGTTGGTGGTGGTGTTTTTATTAGGGGTTCTAAATTTGAGCTATACGCTGAGTGTAACGACCTCAAAAATTATTAAGGGTCTAAATGCAAATAACATATCCACTTTGATGTTAGTAAAGGTAAATTTAATCATATTAACCTAAAGAGTTTAATATGATTTATCATCTACGAAGTTAATATATATAAAAAAGCTTAATTAACTAAGGGAGTAAAAATAATTATTTAACTAACTATTAGGCGGTAAAAATAATTATCTAAATAAAAAGTTAAATAAGGAGATTCAATCTCAAGATCTGTCCAATAACTTTTATCTAGTCAACCAATATACCAATCATTCTTATTGTAATATTTTTATTGAATTCTTTATATAACTATAAAGTTGAATTAATTATAATTAACTTGTCGGATTAATCAAATTAGATGGATTAAACCCAACTAATGGGCTAGTCGATTAAAGCCCACCACACTAGTCGACTAGGGTTAGAAATGGAAAGAGGTGGAGCCAAATATATATTGATTACTTGGCCCTAATCAAGTAAAAAGGAAGATTTTGAAATAATTAGAATTAAAACTTGCAATTAAGTTGTAAATTAAATTACAATTAAACTAGGAATAAATTAAAAGAAAGGAAGTTAAAAAGGAAGGAAATAATTCCTGATTTATCCTAGGTGACTTTTAAAATCTAGGGACAAAAAAGGTAAAACCCTTAGGAAACACTATAAAAGAAAGAGGTGGGAGAAGGAATAAAGAGACCCTTAGTGCATGTTAGAGGTTAAGCTAGGCTCTTGAGGATCTAGGAGAAAGAAAAGAAATCATGAAAGATGGTACAGATTTCTTCTCACCTTCGAATTATGATCCTCAAATTTAGAAATAAAATGCTATTTCATACTAAAATTTGTATGTGAGTTTCACATAAGTTTAAAAATGTGAATGGGTGTTGATTAAACACAAAATATGAATATGTCTATGATAAAATCAATTTTGATAAGATTAAAATGAATTACATATTTACGAATACATATTCTAGGCATTGTGAATGATGAAAATGAGTTTAAGTTTCATGTTTGAAGAAGATGTTTGAATGTGAATATATTTGTGATATAATTGTTAGGGTATTAATTATATATATTTAAGATGAAGTCGATTAAGGTTTTATCAAGTTTCATCTATATATAAAGAATCATCCATTTGAATTCGACTCCGTTTTTTATGTTAAGGGTAGATTCAACTACATCGATTTTCTATGTTTTGTAAGATTTATCTAGTTTTATCTATTTATAAATATTTATTCATTTGAATTCGATTTCGATTTCGTTTTGTTGTTGTTGTTAAGAATAGGTTCAACGAAATCGATTTTCTATGTTTCGTAAGATTTAAGATTTTTCTTGTTAAAATGTTGAAATCGAGTTGGGCTGATTAAATGGCTATTGTATGTGTTCATAGGGTTTTATTTTACTGAAAAATGTAAATCGTGTAGAGCTAAATAAAAGGGTATTTTACATATGTCATTTGGGCTTTATGTACTTAAAAATATTTTGCATTTATGCTTAGAATTTTAATTAGTAAAAATGATTGGGGTTAAAGGGGTTAATTATCGTTTGCATACATTACTTTATTTTATGAAATATTACTATTTATAATGAAATTGAATATGATTAATGTGTCATAAATTTTATGATTGTTCTAATTACCTAATTAGTAAAGGAAATACAAGTTAATTAAGAGCAATTAACTTGTATAAACACAATCTCTGTTTGCAGGACCTAATTGACATTTCAGATGGAAGATCATTGTATAGGAAATAACCCAAATGAGTGTGTGAGATACTGAAGAAACTTAAGGCGAAAGTGCAAAAGTTTCATGAAGTCCCATACGGTGATAAACAAGAAACTTAAGGTCCAAGTTGCAAAGTTTCCAATTAAACTTAATGGACTAATTCACGCATGGGCTACAACAGTTGGGCCAAAGACCAATTAACTTAGCAAATATTTGTAATAACAAATAGTTAATTAGTTAAGTTAGTTAGGGTTGTAATTAGTTTAAAAGACCAATTAACTTAGCAAATATTTGTAATAACAAATAGTTAATTAGTTAAGTTAGTTAGGGTTGTAATTAGTTTAAAAGGAAACCATTATGACTGGAATTAATTAAGTTAATTACATTGAAATTGTGATTAATTGAGAATACTATTCTAATCTTCCTCCAATGGCTTCTAGGCGACAGTTAAGTCGCATAACCCTAGAATTCGCCCCAATCTTGCGCTACTCCACTTCTACTCAATTCCGACCATCACCTGAGCAATTGAATCCGGTAGCAGCCAAGCGAGTAGGAGATTTAACATGGTATCACATGTCAGCGACGACGCAAACAACCCACCAACTTCCGCAAAGAAAGGACATCCGACTGATGAAGATTCCAGTCAAGGGAGTTCTAGCAAACAAGGTAGCAATGTATCTTCTGATAATAGTTCTAAACATGATTCCAAGTCCCTTAAAAAATCAAAGGATAGAAAATCGATTTCCAAACATAAGGATGAAGACAGTAAGAAGTACTCAAGAAAATCACCTTACTATCTCACCTCTGGAGATCACCCAGGTGCCCATATGGTGGCAGATAAACTCACTGGGGAAGAGAACTACGTAGCCTGGGCAAACTCAATGAAATTTTCATTAGTTTCCAAAAAAAAAAGACTAGTTTTATCAATGGAAAAATTAAGAGGCCGGTATGTGAAACAGGGGATGATTATGAAGACTGAGAGATGGTTAATGGTCTGGTACTATCCTGGATAATTAATAGTGTAAGTCCCCAGATAGGATCAACTCTCATACACACAGAGAATGCTTATGAAGCATGGGCAGATCTTCAAGAGAGATACAAGCAGAAAAATGCCCCCAAAACAAATCAATTGAGGTATGAGATAAACACCCTAACCCAATCTAATGATTCTGTTGCTATTTTCTTTGACAAATTCAAATCATTATGGGATCAGTTCATAGAAATAGAGAAGCCAGATTGTAATTTTTGTACAAATTGCACTCCAATTTATAACAAGAGGTCAGGTAGAGTCTCCATTTTATGGAGAGTAAGGTGTTGGGCCAAAGGGGAGTAGGGCACTAGCCCATTTGTGTATCCCGCTATGGCCAGACTTGGGATTAGGTCGCTCACTTCTGTCATCATCGAAGTGAATTTAATAGTATAATCCCTCAACGACAGCTTGTTCTGTCGTAATGCCAGCAGTGCATTGGCACTGTGTTTGATTCTGATCATCCCCACGTGTTGGGCGATGAACTTGGATGAGTGGTCCGCGAAGCTGGAGATTGATCCAGCTGGCAGACCGGAAAACCACCGGTAGGCGCTGCCCTTGAGAGTGTCGGGGAATGCCCGACACAACAGCGCGTTATCGGTGGTTTGCGGTTCCAGGACATTAAGGTAGAGGTTGATATGATCTTTTGGATCACCCGAACCATCATACGCTTCTATCCTGGGTACCCGCCAGGTTGGTGGAAAAGACACCTTCAAAAGGTCCTCACGAAAAGGAGCGCTTTTGACACTCAGAAATTCGATCAGACTACTGGCGACTGGATTGTCGGCCAGCTTCCGACGAAGGTCTTTCACGAACCGTGTTGTAAGAGTCTTTTCAGTGTGACTCTTACTAGGTCCAGTCCTTGATTTTTGTGGCTCTGGACCTTTCTTCCTTTTCTCCGCAGATGGAGAATTGTGAGAGGCCGATTCGCCCTCTCTTTCGCGGGCGATCGTCCTCTGACTCCTCGCTTTCTCGAGGTTTTTAACTCTTTGTTCCATGGTCTCCATGAAGTTAACCAACCTCGCTTCTAAAGCGAGAGGGATGGATGTCTGAGCGGGCACATCAAGTTGAGCCTCCTCCTCAGCTTGCCTATTTTGCCGAGGAGGCTCAGTTTTGTGCCTTATCGGCTACCATTGAGGATTTGCCTTTGTTCCTCAAATGGTAGTCGTGCTTTTGTCTTTCGGAAGCCATTGTTGACAAAAGCATGTTCCAACTAGAGCGCAAGTGCTTGCTAGAACTGGACCGAGAGAAAAAACCAGGTGGAGTCGGCGATTCACAAGGTCTAGTCGGTGATTCAAAGTGGAATCGACGACACACTATAGTGGAATCGGAGACTGGCTTTAGGTAGCTTTTCTTTCGAGTCTGGCCGTGGACAACAATCTTAGCTAGCAGAATAACCTGCAATCGACGACTCACTGGGTGGAGTCAGCGATTGCCTGTGTGAATCGGAGATTCCTTGACACAAAGTCAGCGATTCATCCTAAGGGAATCGAGCCGAACTTTGTGAAGAAAATTTCGCGATTACGACGGGATATCGTGGTTCGATATTCCCACAGACGGCGCCAGCTGATGAAGCACGGAATCTGCTACCAGTGGGCTCGCGGGGTTGCGAGAAGAGCCGGAGGCTTTGGAGTCCACGACGCGCGCTCTACGTCAAACACCTGCAGAAGAGGAGGGGAATCGGCGATTCTGTTGGGAGTAGGCGATTCGAGCTCCTTGGTTGCTCTAGTGTGGAGTGTGAGTGGTCAAGATATGTTGTGAATGGAGGACACCCCTAGGATCCCTTTTATAGGGTTCTGGAGGCGTTTCCCCATTCATTAGAATGGGGCCCACCCCATTATGGTGCCCTATTGAAGGGTGCCTTAATGACGTGGGCCCACTCAAGTAACCCCTGGGAGTCGGCGACTCAGGTATGGGAGTCGCCGATTCAGAGGTGGAGTCATTGACTCCCTTGAGGTCAGGTCCTCGGTCTACCAGACCCGAGTGCCCTGTCTGGAGTCGGTGATACACCCCTGGAATCGGCGACTTGGTAGTCCCAGTCGGCGATTCCTAGGTGTTGCCTTGAGTTCTTGACGTAGACACTTGCTACGCACCGTGGAAGCCTTCCGGGGGTCCGGCATAAAGCGACGGAACTCTAGTCTTTGTTGAAGGGAGTTGTTGGGAGTGACTGACGTAATCAGGCATGTCTCACCAACCCTGAACCTACATATTATATTTTTAAATATGAAACTTATAGCATTTTGCTTTGTAATTGTGCTTGTTGGTTCCGCCTCCGCCCATCTCGTAAAGTAATCTACAACTACGAATAGGAATTTCCTCCCTCTTGATGCTACTGGAAATGGCCCCACGATATCCAATCCCCACCGTGCGAATGACACGGGTGATGAAATGGTCCTCATTATGCTGGACGGCTTTCTCTGTATGTTCGCGTGACGTTGGCATTCGTTGCACCTTTTTACTAGAGCCTCTGCATCCTCCTGTAATTGAGGCCAGTAATAACCTTGCATTGTTACCTGCATCCCTAAAGCTTTGGCTCCAGAATGAGCGCTTATGAGGATTTCCTTTCCCTCCTCTTGTGTTACGCATGCCCGTAGGGGAATGCTATATTCACCTGCGCTTCGGAACAGATTACCGTCTATTACTACTGTGAACCATGCCGCTTTGTTTCTTATCTTCCTATCTTCCATCCGATCTTCTGGTACTTCTCCATTTAGGATGTAATTTGTAGTCGAAGTTCTCCAATCCTCTTTTTCAGTTATTGTTAATACCTTGCTCTTTTCCCCGAGCGCCTTTACGTTCGCTTCCTGTTGTTGCTCAATCCTGACCCATTGGCCTTTTGTACCGCACGGTGATGCTCCGAGTCTGGCTAATGCATCTGCCTCCTTATTGTCCATACAGCTAATGTGACTTATTTTCCATTCTGTGAAAAGTCTCATCATTTCCCTTACGACCTATGTATATAAACACATCCCTTCTTCCTTAGATTCAAAATCTCCCACTACTTGATTTGCTACTAGCCGAGAATCTGTATAGAATTTTGCGCGCTTGGAGCCTAATGCAACTGTTAATTGTACCCCTCCTAGTAGTGCTTCATATTCTAACTCATTGTTCGTTGCTTTGAATTTGAAATTTATTGCATGTTCTATTTTTTCGCCTGTTGGTGTTCGGATCACAATTCCGGCACCGCAACCGTTGCAACCTGCCGAACCATCTACATGTACTTGCCACCATTTTTCTTCGTTTACTTCCCCCGACGGGGTTAGTTCTGCTAAAAAATCGGCCACTACCTGTTCCTTTATTGCCCTTGCGGCTATTATGTTGATATAGAATTCACTCAATTCTACTGCCCATTTTGTTAATCTCCCCGATACATCGGGTTATGTAGCAGTTGTATTAGCGGATATTCTGTTGGGATAATTGGATGTGCTTGAAAATATGGTTTTAATCTTCTCGCTGCTGACACCACTACCAATCCAAACTTTTCGATCTGGGGATACTTTGCTTCTATGCCTTGCAGGGCCCTGGAATAATAATAAACTGGTTTTTCGATTCCATCTCTTTCTGATATAAGAACTGCGCTTACTGTGCTTTCGGTTGCCACAACGTATAGCTTGAGTGGCTCCCCCAGTACCGGTGGTTGTAACGTGAGTAAATTTTTTAACTGTTCTTTTAGTCGTTCGAATGTTATGTCGTGTTCGTCTGTCCATGATATTTTCGGATTTGCAGATTTCATTAATTTAAAAAATGGCTGCAGAGTATCCGCCCCTCTCGCCATGAAGCGACTTGGCACATTTATCTTTCCGTTCAATTTTTGTATGTCCTTGATTGTCTTTGGTGATGCCATAGATATTATTGCCTCTACTTTTTCCGTACAGGCTGTGATCCCGTGCGGTGTGATTTTGAACCCTATGAAATAACCTTCTGTGACTCCGAAGACGCACTTCTTTGCTTTCAAATGCAGACCTGCTTTTTTAATGTTTTTTAAGGTTTCCCGTAAGTCTTCTAAGTGCCGTATGGCTGACTTTGAGCACACCAAGATGTCATCCACATATACTTCAACGTTTCTCCCAATTTGTTCTTTGAAAATTTTATCCATTGCTCTTTGGAACGTCGCACCTGTATTTCGTATACCGAACGGCATTACCTTATAACAAAATATACCTGCGTCTGTTATAAAAGAAGTTTATTCTTCGTCTTCCTTTGCCATGGGAATTTGATTATACCCTGAGTGTGCATCCATGAAGCTTAATAATTCACAACCTGAAGCCCTGTCGACTAGGTGGTCAATTGATGGGAGAGGGTAAGAGTCCTTCGGGCACGCTTTATTTACGTTCGTAAAGTCCACGCACATTCTCCATCTCCCGTCCGCTTTCTTTACCATCACAACATTTGCAACCACTCTGGATATTTGACTGGTCATACGAAATTTGCTTCCAAAAGTTTATTTACTTCCTCAACTGCTGCATCCTTTCTCTCGCCTCTTAGGAGTCTCATTTTCTGTCTGACTGGTTTCGCATTATTCCCTACTGATAATTTGTATTCTGCCAAACTTCGTGCGAGATCTTTTAATTCTCCTACGCTCTTTGCGAATACGTCTTCGTATTCTTTAAGTAATTCAGTTAAATCCCTTTTTGTCTCACACAGGAGTTCTGCTCCTACTTGCACTGTGCTATTCTTTAACTCTACTGCCGTTGTGGCTGAAGCGGCTTCTGCTTTTGGGTGTTCTCCATTTGCCGTGTGCGGGAGGCCTTCTTTGTCGTGAACAGTTGCCATTATTTTCTCAGTCGAGTTCATGTAACATTCTCTTGCTTTATTTTGTGAGCCCCTGACAGTGCAGATTCCTGCATCCGACGGGAATTTTAAACATTGATGGAAAGAAGATGTGATTGCTCCCAACGTATGTAGAGCCACCATGCCCAGGATTGCATTATACTCGGCCGAGAACGGTACTACTGAAAACTTAACTACTATTGTAGTTGCTTGTGTACGTCTCCCTAATGTTAATGGGAGATCGATTGTTCCCAATACATGTACTTCCGCTTGCCCAAAACCGGTTACCGATGTACCACAGGGGCCCAAATATGCTCTATTGAAGCCGAGTTGATCGAACGCGCTCCAATATAGTACATCTACTGATGCTCCCATGTCTATTAAAACTCTGTTCAATCTTACCTTTTGCCGATCTTGTCTTTGGACAATGGGTGTGATTACCAGTGGGTCATGATGGGGAACTGTGACCCCTACGAGATCCTCGTCAGAAAAATGTATTTTACCTGACTCCTTCGCTTTTTTGCATCCGGACGTACGGTCTAGATTTTAAGCATATCTCTTTCCCTCGGGACCGATTCCTCCTCTCGACGCTTCTCCTCCTACAATTGTTAAAATTTCCCCAATACTACCTCCTTCCTGCTCATTTATGAGGGTGTGGTGTCCGACTGGTGCCATCGTCGTACGGTGCTTTGGGGGCCCCTGAGGAGCTTGTCGTGTCTGTGGGTTTTCTTGTACGGTCTGTGTCTTCTCGATTGCTCTTTCTAACGTCCAAAACTCGTCTGTTGTATGGCCTCTGTCCTCATGATACTCATAGTATCTACTTGCATCTCTGAATATTACAGTGTCTGCCCGCATGGGCCGTGGTTCTGGTAGTGTTCTTCTTCCCCTCAGGTTTAAAAATATTTGCCTTTGATTCGGCAATGGTATTGGCCTGGGGGGTCCTTCTCTAAAAAAATCTTCCGCCGGGGCTCCTCTTCTATATGAATTCTCTCTGAAGGGTGTTTCCCTTTGTTGTCCCTCTCTAGGGTGTTTTTCAAATCTGTTTTCTTGTCTACTTTCTATTCTTGGATTCCTTTGCTGAAAATTTCTGTCGGGCTGCCCCCTTGCCCTTTGACGAATTCGTTTATACTTTTCTTCGTGATACTCCTCTACATTTGATTCCTTGTATGACCTTTTCATTGCTTCTGAGAAAGTTACTGGTGGATCCCGTACGAGATCTCCTGAAAACCTCGTTGGTCGCAACCCATTTATTAACGTCATTAACACTGCCTCTTCTGTACATACCACTCTATGTACTGCCGCCGCAAACCGTAAGTAATACTGTATTTAGCCCTTTCCTCCTTATTTTGTGCCTGAACGCAATTTTGAACGCTCTTTCAAGGTCCTCAAATGAATTTATACTTCCTGTCGATAAATTTTTGTACCAACTTACTGCTTCGCCCCTAAGGGTTCTTCTAAACATCCTACACCAGATATCCTTCCGCCTTGTTGTGTCTTCCATTTTCGTCCGGAACGAATGGATATGGTCTTCTGGGTCGGTTTTTCCTCCGTACACTGTCATTTTAGGGGCCCGCCATCCTTCTGGATATTCCTGTGATAGTAATTGTTGTGCAAGTGCTTCTTCATTCCCCCTTCGTATGGGTTGGTTTTGTATTCCCGAACGGAGTAATCGTGCAGATAAAACGTCGCTTCTCCCTAAAAACTGCATGTACATATCCGTCATTAATGCGAATATTCTATCCTGCATCTGCCTCTGGTTATTTTCTAGTCCTGTTATAATTGATAAAAGACGAGTATTTTCTTCTGCATTTTGTTCCCTTCCTGACTGCCTACTCCTATACCTTTCGGGCATGGGTGAGCGCGATCTACTACGTTCCGGTGTACTGGAATGCGCTTCACTGTTTTGTATCCTATTGACTGATTGGGGATTATTCCCCGCTCGTTGTTGGGGGGTGCAAAGTTTCTTCCTGGTGTCTTCATAAATTGTTCTGATCGGACTGTGGGTTTCGAGTGTGACAGGCGCTTGATTTTCTCGTCCAACCGATAGGGGCTGACTTGCACCAATCGTTGTTGTGCCCTCTGAGTTTTCCTTCGTCTGGTTAATCTACTCCAGTTGTTCTGAATCCATACTGCCGGTTGCGTGTTCGATTCACGTCAGGTTCAAGTTCCTCCACGGTTGTAGCGATTGCACGATATTCTGCTTCCATGCTGGATCGTGCTACCGTCACTTGTTTTCGTGACGAACAGTTTACTAATGTGTTTCCGAGATAGATTAGAATCCCAGTTTGGCTCTTTCGATCCATTGTATCTCCTCCCCAATCGGCGTCGCAGAATCCTGTTAGTTCAAATTCTATGACTTTGGATAGAGTAATACCCATTGATTGTGATCCCGATAAGTATCTCAATATTTTCTTTAACGTTGTCCAATGAAGTGGTTTCGGTGAGCACATGAATTGTGCAAGTTTATTTACTGCATATTGGATGTCAGGTCTAGTTAACGTAAGATATTGAAGTGACCCGATGATCCTCCGATATTCTGTGACTTCGAGTAATATTGGCGCTTCTCATCTGAGAACAGATCCTGTTGTGCCGTCATTGGAGTTGAAGAAGGTTTGAAGTTGACCAATTCACAACTTGATAGTAGATTCACTAGATATTGTTGTTGTGATAAGAACAACGTATCTTTGCTTCGACGGACATGTATGCCGAGAAAGAATGACAGTTCTCCCAGCTCTCTAATTGCAAACTCTTTGCCCAATATTTCTATCACTCCGTCTATTAGATCTTTAGACAAACCTGTTATCACGATATCATCTACATACACAAATAAAAATACCGTATTCTCACCTTCGAACCATAGGAACAATGACAGGTCAGAATAGCTTTCCTTGAAGTTAATTGACACCAAGAAATCACGAAGCCGTCTATACCACATACGTGGGGATTGTTTTAACCCGTAAATAGATTTTTGAAGAAGACAAACTTTATCTGGATGCTTCGGATCCTCGAAACCGACTGGCTGGGTTACTACAATCTGTTCATCTAACGTTTCGTGAAGAAACGCATTGGATACATCGATTTGCCTAAGAGCCCAATCTTTGGAAATTGCTACGGTCAGTACCAGTCGAACTGAATTCGCCTTTACTACCGGGCTAAACGTGTGTGTATAGTCGCTTCCTTCGATCTGCCTCATCCCATTTGCAACCCACCTTGCTTTATATCTTTCAATTGTGCCGTCCTCTTTCTGTATGATTTTAAACACCAACTTGGTGTTTATGACGTTGTCTCCCGGAGATCTCTCGATCAATGTCCATCTTTGGTTTCTCTTTAATGCATCGAACTCTATTTACATTGCCGATTTCCATTCTGGCTTTAGAAGTGCTATTTTTGGAGAACGAGGTGTGAATTATTTTGTTGCTACTGTAGATAATGCTAATTTGGGATTTGGTTTTCGTATCCCTCTGGAGCCTCGAGTCATCATTTTCTGTCTCGATAATTACCTGATTTTGTTCCGATAATTTCGGAGCCGATGCGTTGCCTGATGACTCGTCTGAGTTCTCTGAATTTGATACTTGAGAACCGTCGTCCGTGATCGGATCCTCTCCTTGAGATATGTCATTCTCTCTTTGACTTTCGACTTCCTCGGTTTCGGATGTATTTTCTTCCGGATTATCAATGTGAGCGAAAGTTTCTATTTCGGGGCACCTGATAACGTAGCTCTCCGTCGTTGAACTTGGAATATTTGCACCTTCCTCCTTTGATAGTAATTGATTTAGCCCAAAGTCTTCCTCAATGAAGCGTACATCCCTAGAAATGTACATTCTACGACCTGCCGGATCGTAACATAAGTATGCTTCTTGATTCTCAGGGTACCCGAGAAATATACATGGGATCGATTTGTCGTCTAATTTTTTTCCCCGGTAGTTTCGAAGACACGGAAAATATTTTGACCCAAATACCCTCAATTTCGAATAATCTGGAGTTCGTTGAAATAATACTTCAAACGGTGAAGCTCCGTCCAATAACTTTGACGGATTGCGGTTGTATAGATATGTCGCAGTCAATATTGCGTAATCCCAATAAACTGTCGGTAGTCCTGAATGCTTCAACATAGCTAAGGCCGTGTCCACCAGATGGCGATGGCGTCTCTCAACTGATCCTATCTGTTGGTGACTGTAAGGTGCGGAGAACCTGTGTTGGATGCCTGATTATTCAAGAATTGTTGTTAACTTTTTGAATTCCATTGCGTTATCCGATTGGAGTTTTCTAATCTTGTTTCCGCACTGTCTTTCTGCCCAACACTTGAATTTCTTGAATATTTGAGTCACCTCGGCCTTGTTTCTTAGTGAAAATACCTAATTAAAGTGGGTAGCCGCATCAACAAAATTTATATAATATCTGAAGCCTTCCGATGATATGACCAGTGCTGGTCCCCAGATATCTGTGTATATTAAATCAAGTGGAATTGAATATATTCTTGTACTTGTTTTATGAGGTAGTGCACTAGATTTATTTATCAAACATGATTCACAATTTAACATTTCATTATAATTTGATGATATAATAGATTTGGATGCCATTTGTTTCACCGCCTGGCTGTGTAAATGTCCAAGCCTAAGATGCCAACGATCGTTTGAAACTTGTTCACACGATAATGCCTTTGGATTTTCCTTCATCTTCATTGGGAGCTAGTATAATCCTCCCTCTTCCTTTCCTTCTGCCAAAATCTTTTTACTTGCTAGATCCCGCACCCTGATTTTCTGTTGATCAAATTCAACACACACAGGATTATCCACACAGAGTTGATGTACTGATAAAAGGTTTTTAGTAGTTGTAGGAACAACCAATACATCATCTAACACAAATTTCGTTCCTTTATGTATCATTTTATAATTTCCAGATTTGGAGATATCCATAGATTCTCCCTTAGCCGCCAATATCTTTGTAGAGCCAGAATAAGGTATAGATGATTTGAGAATCTTACCATTACCCGTGATGTGTGTAGTTGCTCCTGAATCGGGGTACCACATAGTAACCGCATTGGCCGATGGAGGAGGATTTCCGAGACCGAGTGGAACTAATTTTTTGTTATGAGCTGGAGGAAAACGGATAAAATTTACCCTGTTATAGCAGTTTTTCGCGTTATGACCTTTACGAGAACATATTTGACATGGAGATTTCCCCCATTGTTTCGTTCTTCTGTTTTCTTGATAACCACGTTTGCTTCAACTTTCATATTTTCCTCTTCTTGAAGATCATAATCTATCAGTAGTTGTTGCAAATTCGAAAATGTCATTGCGTGATCGAAACGTGTGGTGATGGATGTAACAAATGCTTTGTATTCCGATCCTAAGCCACGCAAAGCTATTAGGATAATTTGAGAATCACGTATCTTCTCACCGGCGGAGGCGAGTTTATCTTTCAAGATCGAAATGTTATACAAGTATTGTGACATTGATAGGGTTCCTTTGCGAATTGATTGAAACTGCATTTGTAGATGAAGAACACGCGTCTCCGAATCAGAAGAATAAATTTGTTTTAAACATTCCCATACCTCATATGACGTGGTGAGTGCAGCAACTTGCGGCAATATTGTTGATGAAATTGCCGTTAGCATCCAACTCAAGATGATTTGATCCTGCTGTTCAGCGGGAGAGCCCTCGGGTAATTGAACCCTCCCTTCCACGTAATCCAGGAGCTTATATCCTCGGAGAAGTGCCGAGAATTGTGCACGCCAGCTGAAGTAGTTATCCTCATCCAAGGTAACACACTTCAATTGCTTCATTACAATCCTGTCATCAGCGAACTGCCTCCAAGACTGGTGTTTGTCGCAACGGAGATTGGATCGAAAGGTGCCGTTGGAACGGCGCCCCTTCCTGTCGAAGATACCATATTGAAAGTAGATCGAAGAGTTCACCAGAGATGGAGGAATGCCAAAGCTGATGATTTTATTATTGGCTCTGTTGGTACCATGGACCGAACTAGCCCTGTCGGCGGCCCGGGCGAACGGACGGACCCGACGTACGAGCCCACGAGGCCCAAGGACAGCGATGGAAGGCTATAAATACCTCCTCTGGTCCAACAGGGGAAGGGGTTGATAATTCTGAGAGTTACACTTGTACGAGGTTGGACGACGAGTTTACTCCGGCGAGCCCACACACCAACAGGCTCTATGGCCCTTTATATAGTGTTTACAATGGTGTAAATCTACTCAACTAACTAAAGTAACTAACCATTCTTTAACTGATTGATAATCAGTTTAATTATTATATTAATAAGATGAAATTACCTTTAGGAGATTGCATTTCCTTTCTCTTCCTATTCAACTTCGGTATAAATGCCCTAAGCGGCATATCATCGGGCATTTCACGTTCAACTGTGTTTACTATAAAAAAAATATTAATGACAACTAATCATGAAAAACACATGGAAAAACCAATACAAATTTCAATTATTTCACTGACTGGATTGAGAAAGCACTGCTCTGCTGGAAAATTTGCATTCGATGATTTCAATTCGATAGAGGTTGATTTTTTTTTTTCATTTTGTCGTGTTTTTTCTTAACTACAACTTTACGTTGTTGAATGGAAGATCGATGGATGTTTTGACATTTCCGTGGAAAAATTTTAACCTGTTCATCTTCCGAGAAATATTTTTTACCAAATCTAAGAGTGCGAAAAAATACAAAGTTCTTCTACGAACTGGATAGATCAACAGGTATTTTCTTAACATAATTTTCTATTGCACAGTCAGAGATTTCAATGGAAGGTGATGTTATTAATGAGACAGATCCTATAAGTGACTCTAACTGAAGAGGGGTTTTACGGATGCTATCGGATTCATGAGAAGACTCATGTGTTCTCTTGGATGTTTTTTCCCAAGACTGAACTTGTATGCTGTTTGAATTGTCAGGTATAACAACATTAGTCATGGGTACATCAGTTCCCAACAAAGAAATTTCATTTCCCAACAATTCACCAAGTTGTGAATTTTTTGATTTCCAGTCAGGTGATTTAGCTAAATCTTCAGTTGCAGATTTAGGGGAAAGGTCTGAAATAATATAATAAGGGCATCATGAGATTTGGATAACACAAGTACATTACTACTCTCTTGTTGTACATTTTTCAAAGGATCATACTTTTCAGTAAAATCTATGGTTCCATCACCCACATTCAAATCATTAATTCACTTGAATATTTAAACATGATAGGGGCAAATCATCATTTTCAAAAAACCCTACATTACTATTTGATGGAAGCAATGACTCCTTGTGAGACTTCAGATTTTCAGACAAAGAACCATATAACTTGTTTATAATATTCATAGATACTATTGGATTTGTAGATGATGAAGAAGAACCGTAAAATTTCCGTTCTTTCTTACTTTTATCTTTAGCATCATCAGATATCTGTTTATCTAAGTTCTTTGCAACATTGTTGCCCATGATCAATGAAAATAAAGTAGGAAATATAATTTAGATTAAAGGATTGCAAACCTAGGATCGATGACTAAAAGAAATGATAGTCTTTCAATCGCCTGAAAAAAATGAAATAATATAATGTATACAATTATCCAAAGTAACTAAATAAAATAACAAGACAGAAAAAATACTTATTCATTAGACTACTAAGACAGAAATATTGGATTACTGTATTAAAGATTTCTTCAACAATCTTCCATAATTTAGACATATTGTTTGATTCTAAATGTAGACATTGTGTTGTGATTGAAAATTTCAGAAATATGGGGTTATTATCAATTAAGACATTGAGGGATTAATCTAAAATTAGACAGTGGAGGATGATTCTAAATTTATACATACTGGGTTATTCTCAATTAAAACATTGGCAACATTCAAAGAAATATCGATCATTAGATCTACCAAAATATAGAAAATATCCATTGTTGGTTAGCTCTCGGTCAGCTCTATAGAGTAAACAAAGTAAACAAAGCAAACAAATGAATTGAATTTTTATTACAAAAATATAAGTTGAGAAATGATAGAAAAAAATTATTTACCTTTTTTAAATGATTGAAGTCTTGTAATTTAATATTTTCATAAAACTTCTTTTATCAATACACATTCAACCTGCAAAAAATATAACGAACCATAAACAACAAAAATTCATCTTGAAACTTAAAAAATCTAAAATGAATTGATTTATTGATTGATTATTATTATAACTAAGGGATCTAAAATAAATTCATCACAACACCAATACACGGTCCGCTTTACCATGTCAAGCGTAAGAACACACACATAACCCATAGAGAACATTCCACCTCATCAATCGTCAAAGGTTGCCATCACGCGAATCCCATCTAATAAACACCATTTAACCTCGTCCAAATCTTTGTTTGATCCATATTCAACTTGTCCAAGAGCTAAATACTGTTATGTGGAGGAGAAAAGAAATCGATCGGTCTAGAGGGAGATGAGAAGGTTGGTAATTTCCAGTAGAAGATTTGTAATTAGAACAGAGAAGGAATTTGTTGGAAAGCAATAATATTCATTTCTTATTCCTGGATAATTCCATGGACTTAAATAGGAACAATAAAGCAAAAACGTAACGGGATCATAACTAATTATACGGAATGCATTTAGTAGGCGTAGTCTGCATGTTGGGTTGAAGTCGTGCGTCGACCGGATCGGCGGAGCACGTTCGTCTGCTGCTCCCCATCGATCAGGGTCTGGTTCCAATGGTGGGTTGGTACCCAATTATCGGCTGAGCTGGTCGATGTTGCAATTGAGGGGAATGGGCCATGTTACAAATACTCAATGGCCAACAACATTCGCAGGCCATTATCGTCATTTTTGCATTTGACCTGCGGGAATCGAGGTTCAATCATTCTCTCCCAGTCCTTATAGTTGAAATTATCAAAGCGGAACGTAAGGTACCGGCTCACGTAAAGATATGTATTTCATTGCAGTCATTACGTATAAGTAAGTCTCCTCAGGTGTTTTTTGGAATGTTTGTGAAAAATTAGGAGACGGTTCACAAACCCAATTCAATAACTTGTGGTCGGAATAAATTTCTCGGACATAATGATCCAACCACCTATACCACAATAAATTATAATCTGATAATTAGATATTCATGCTTCATTTTTGTTTAACATGAAAATAACAATTTTTTGTATTTGATATTTTATCCAATTACCATATTGTTGAATTGCTTTTTCATATCCTCATTGTTTTCGTAAGGAGAACAATGGATGTATTTCTTTAAAGTTATATTCAACTGGATTGAATTCATATTCCATAAACCATACACTTCAATGTGCGCTAAGATCGTATGAATAATGTCTCATCTGTCTCCTTTCTCGTTCAATAGGTTGTTCATCTCTCTGAATCCCTTTGATTTTTTTCCCTCATGTTCAAGTTCCTGTTTGGAGCAATCCCTTTGATGTTACGTATATTCATTCCAGCCCTCGTGATGTGGTTCCTCCACATCTTTTCTTTCATTGTTCTTTCGTTCCTTCCCTTTCTCATGTATTCTTAGAACATTTAATAATAATTTTAGCAGAAAAATAATATGAAGTAACAGAAAATAACACTTACATATCTTTCAATTATCCTTTTCACAAGAGAACTAGGCTTGTTCTTGTTTAACTGGACGAATATTGGTTCATTGTCGAACTTATCATCTTCTCCAGACAAATCATATACTATCTTCCTCTTATCACTTCTCAGGGTTATAAAATTTTCCTCATCTGTAGCGGTATAACGAGTACCTGACGATTTCATTTGTTCTTTTAAGTTAGGAATACGACACGTCTGAGACGCTAAGTGACACACTTCTTCTAAAAATTCAGGGTCTTCTTGAGACGATAAAACATATTTAGACTTCTGAATTTTTGTACCTGTAAGACACATTTAGAGTACATTACTTTCAACAAACAAAACAAACTGGTATAATCAATGTTGATTATAATAAAACTGCTATAAAACAAACTGATATAAAACAAATAAAACTAACTTCCTACTTTGGAAATAATATCAAAGATCTCTAGAAAGAATCTAAATTCAGTGTGATTCATTGGATATGTTATTAGAATACTTGTTTACTTATTAATGGTTATTGACTTTTGTTGTTTCCATAACTAGGATACTATTCTACATTGTGTGCCTAGTGCCTACATCTAACTTATCAAAGTAAAAGACTAATGATATACAAGAGGTGGATGTAATCTGCAAAGATAAGATTGCTGCTTGGGAAATTTTTCCCAAGATAGTAAGATTTAATTTATCAGCAAACAATTTAGTTCAAATTGAGTAGATAGACTCCTGGCTCTCATCTCTACCTCACTACACAGTAGATGGATCTCCTAGAGTAACATGAGCTCGATCGGCAGATTAATTGACACATTTCGTCATCGTAGAAAGCTAGGGTCCATCTCCCATCAACCAACATTTTTGTGGAAGGGCAATGTGGAAAGAAGGATTGCGCTACTTGGGAATCTTTTACAGAAATCAGAAAAAACAGAAAATCGGGAAATAGGAAATCGCAAATCGGGAAAAGAGAATTGATTAATTACCTGTTTGAAGAAGCCACTGAATGGTCGCCGCTGTCAAGAAAACAGAAAATCTGAAATCGGGAAGGAGAAATCGCAAAAAAACAAGGAGAAATCACAAGGTATTTTGAGGGTTTAAAGATTTTGGAGGTTTTAATCTTTTGAGTTTAAATGATTAGGTATTTAGGGTTTGGATATTTTACGTTTTTTATTATTTGTATTATTTGGGTTTTAACTAGGTCTGGCAATTGAGTGTTGACACAACACCAACACGACTAATTTTTTCGTCGACAAGATATGAAAAAAAATTTAATAAAAAAAATTGATCTATAGATTTTAATAAATCGTCCGTGTCTCTCTCGATCTATAGTCATTGATCTAGATATAGATCCTTAGTCTAGATCTTTAATTTACATCATACATCAACACCCAACCCTATCTAGCTAATACTCTGTCCAACCATTCATTCAAACACCCGTTTGAAATTAATATACAGTAGACGTAGCGAGGGCACTACGAGAGTACGACGAGAGATAATAGGAAATGTGTGTTAAAAACTAGAATCGCATGTGATGTCTTACTCTAGGTAGGGTTAGCTTCAAAATCTCTTTCAACCCTCTTATTTTAATATATGTAATTGGGAAAATGGGTTAGGCGGATTCAACCCGTCCAGCGTATGAAGGCAAACTCCTACATGCGTTGGACCGCATGACAGCATATGCGTCGCCTAGGTGTCGGTCGCATGAAAAAGCTTGGTTTTAAGTTTTAATATCACTTTATTTTTAAAAATATCTAGGGTTAAAAAAATAATCCATTTAGGACGGCTTTTTCATAAGCCGTCTCTAATTATTTTCCAAAAAAATTAAAATATTTAGGGACGTTTATTAAAAAAACCGTCCCTAATTGTCAAGGACGGCGACGGTTCACCTGAAATCCGGCCATCACCAACCTTAAAAAAATCATAATTAGGAACGGTTCAACAGAGAGTCGTCGCTAACATCACGGAATTTTGACAAAATCTTTCTTCTGGTTTAGGGCCGTCCCCAAGTCATCGCTAAATCCGTCCCTACAAGTCTATTTTCTTGTAGTGATCCTCGAATCCTAAGGTGAATCTTCAATGTCAAACTAAAAAATGAGAAGTAATTATTCAGAAATAAAATGAACTAATATAAAGAAATATTGTAGTCATTTGTCGTGTGTAGGTAATTGGGATTTGAAGTTCATGGACTGTGTGTGCTGGTTTAGAGCACATCTAGAGCTACTCGTATGAAATTTGTTGTTCTGTTAAGAGCCTGTAAGACTACTGTTCTTAAAACATCCAAAGGTTTGTTTTTTCAAATAGACCTTCATCATCTACTTCCAGAGTTGGAATATAGATATGCCGTTTAAATACTATGGACTGCCTATGACTGTTTATGTAAACATGGATTTGCATATTTCTGCAGTAAATACTATGGATTGCCTATGAAAAGAACATTTACAAGAAATGAAAATTTTAATTAAACCATGAATTACCAAAGAGATGAATGACATGATGGAAAATTTAAAGGATTAAAATGAAAAGAGGAAAGAAAAGGGAAAAAATTAAATAAATTTAGTTCATTATAATCCATTTGAACATGTATGAGTAAAAAAATCAAAAGATACTGGTATGAATAAAAAGAAAATAAAATATTTAAAATTTAAAGCATTCTATGTAAAATTAAATACCTACTGAGAAACCAAACTAATAGAGTTTAACAAAATTCAAAATGACTCCATGAAATGATTTGGAACAATCAAGTGTAAATTAAATAAATTTAGAAGACCACCCAAAGATTCTCAGAAGTTTATTAGAAGCTGCCAACTGCATGCAAATGAAAATTAAAAAACAAAATCAAAACAGTTGAAGTTCATCAAGAGTTACCCTAAGGTTGTTCTTGGAGTTAAACGGGATTACCCGAAGACCACTCTCTCATATTGAGAGCACATGATAAATTGAATTGAAAAAAAAAACTGCTTGAAATGTATTACAAAAGTTCAGTTATGAATCTACTTTATGAATCTGTTAGGTCAAGCTCTGTTTCTAAATATATGTAGACAATAGTACAAGGTATAAATAAAATCAAACAAATTAAAAAAAAGGAGTAAACTTTTGTGAACAAGAACACTCAAATATCATAGGAAACCCTTAGAAGTAGAATTGACAGAATTTTAAAAACATCAACAACCTCTAATATGAAGAACATCAAGGAAAATTGTTAAAAAGAAAATGCAGAACAAAAAGAAGTCATAAAAAAAATACAAAGAACATGATGAACAAAAATCAGATTTCCTTCAGAACGGTGATTCAAAGAATTGGAAATCGAAATGGACTCCATGAAATGATTTAGAATAATGTAGTGTAAAATAAATAAATTGAGAAGAGCACCCAAAGTTTATAAAATGTAGCAAGAATTAAGTAAAATAAAAAATGGAAAATCTACTTAATTAATTCAACCTCTGTTTCTATTAGAGATGTAAATAAGTGGGAGAGATACTTGATACCCTTTCATTCACAATGAGTATCATATATATATACAACTTAATACTACAATAACATATATCATATCACTAATTAGTATCGTATCATATCACTAATACTCCCCCCTCAAGTCTGACGATGTGAACAAATCAGCTTGTCTTTGAGATCTTTGAAGAGTTTGGACTTCAATGCTTTAGTGAGAATATTTGTTTGTTGTAAAACATTCGGTATATGTTGCACAACAAGAGTTTTGTCCTCCATTCTTTCTCGAACAAATCTGAAATCCATGGTTGCATGTTTGATTTTGGAATGATAAACCGGATTGGCAGCCAAATGAGTTGCTTCTAAATTATCAAAAAACAGCTTGTAAGGTGATTTCAAATAAATTTCCAATTCTTTCACTAGAGAATTAATCCATTCAATCTCAGTGACTGTTAATGCAATAGTTCTAAATTCAGATTCTGTGCTTGACCTAGAAACAGTACGTAGATTGCTTTTTAGAAATCCAGAAAATTAAAGAATCCCCAATATATATCATGTATCCTGTTTGACTTCTTCTGTCAACCACATCATTGGCCCAATCTGCATCGCAGTATGTTGTAATGTTAAAATCAACTACTTTTCTCAAGATAATTCCCATGTTTTGAATACCAGAGAGATATCTCAATACTCTCTTCATAGCAGTCCAGTGAATAGGTTTGGGTTTCTCCAAATGTTGAGCCAATTTACTTACCACAAAGGAGAACGTGATAAAGTAAGATACTGCAACGATCCTACAATTCTTCGATAATGTGCGTCATCATTTTCTAAGAGATCATGTGGAAAAAGAAAATATTCAACTAGAATATATTCCCACAGATGACAAATATCTTTACAAAATCCCTAGAGACAAAATGGTTATGTAAAATCAGAAGATCACTAGGTATATGTAATCTAAGTGATCTGACTTAAAATAATAGAATTTCATTGACAATTAAACAAAGAAATTACACATATTAATATGGTCAAACCTTTAAATAGTCAAAATTGAAATTGCTGAAATTTAGGACCTACTTGAAATAAATATAATTTGGAAAGGATGCAAAAATATTAGATATATATCCCTTGGGTCATACCAAAATATCAAATAATACTTTCATAACTAAGGGACCAAATAATAAATATTTAAACAAAAATATCTGCCTGATAATAAATAGCCTTTAAAAACATTTGCCCAGTAAGGTCCAAATCACATGAAAAATAATTTTAATAAGGTTATAGGGTCTCCGGGTAGGGAAAATGGGGGCCGAAGAGTTATTACAGGACATAAAAACCAGACCGGCGGGAGAAGCTTGCCGGACAGAAGGGAGGAATCGAGCTGGAATTTTTTGGCAAACCGTTTCACACCAAATTACATCCAGCGAAAACAGTTCTATCCTAGAGCGGAGAAGGAGGACGGAGTCTGTAGAAACTCGTTGTTGGCTGGAGATGGATTATTGCAACCACCAAAAAGCTCCGAGGAGAAGGAGAGGAGGGATAGAGTAAGAAAAAGTGAAGGAAATGAGGAAGATCTAAGAATCTTATAGACCCAATTAGATTTTGAATCGGAGAGGAGGAAATCAGCTTGGAAAAATAAACAAAGTTTTGCATCCTTGCTTAAGCCGGCTCCGGTGAGTGAAGAGGTAAAAATTCAAGATCTCTCCTTTATCAGTCGGTGGAAGATAAATGAGTAAATGTGCTCTGCTGGTGAGTGGCCAGTTGGAAAAACTTGAGAAAAACTACAAGGGGACGGTAATAGTAAGAAGATTATCGGTTGAAAAAATTGAGAGCAACTATGCAACCCAATTCTCATACATTAATTTAAGGTATTAATCTCATACCTTAGGTTACTCATTTTAGGGGTATTCTTTTGTTTGTACCTTTCTTGAAGGTCTAGCCATGCTGAATTTGCTGTCTCTGTGTGAACCAAGGTAGATGCTATCTGAGGAGTCACACTGTTGATGATTTAAGACAGAACTAACCCGTTTACCATTTTCCAATCATCATGTTCCTCTCCTGCCTCATCCAGAGGCTTCTTTATCTTACCATTGACAAATGCCATCTTTTTCCTAGAAATCAATGACAATTTCATTGAATTCGCCCAGGTTAGATAATTTTCTTCACCTGGCCTCTTGAGCTTGTCTGCCACCATCTGAGCTCCTAGATGATTTTCAACAGTGAGGTAGTATGGTGATTTTCTTGAATGGTTGTCACTGTTTTTCTGCCGATATCTTTTGGGTATTATTTTCTGTTTTGGGTCTTCGTAGTGTGAAGCTAGAGTCACTTTCATCGGCTGCACTGACAGAGTTTCCTTCATTGGATTTCTCTGATTCGTCAGCCGAGCTTGTTACCATTGCAGAAGCGGAAGGAATATTAATGTCGTTGCCTACATGTGATGCCATGTTAAATCTCCTGTATGGGAAGCTGCTTCCAGATTCAATTGAGCGGACAATGGCCAGAATTGGGTGGAAGCGTGAGTTGTGAGAATGAGGGTGGATTCTAGGGTTTCACGACTTAACTGTCGCCTAGAGTCCGTTGGAGGAAGATTAGAAGGAGATTAGCAAAATCACAGTGTAAATGATTTCAATTGATTAATTATAATTACAAATGGTTTACTTATAAGCTAATTACAGACTAACTAACTCAACTAATTTACCAACGTTTATTACAAATGTTATTACAATATTAAGTAAACTAGTTGGTCTTTGGTCCAGGTCGTGGCCCATATACAAATTAGCCCATTTATAAATTTAAGTAGTATGTCATTATTAGTTAAGCAAACGTAAAATAAGTTTCTAATGATGGCTGCCCATATTTCAACTCCGGCGAGAGGTGCCCTAAATTTTACGACCTTATCTGAAGAGATCGACGGAAGGAAAATGGAATTATTGTCAAGATCGACAACACAGACTCTGATCTTGGATTTATTTAAGCTAGCGAAAAATAAGTTGATACAATCATCCCTGATGAACATCAACAGATTTAAACTCATTTTCAATAGAAGCTAATACCGCATCTACCACCAATTGGGTCTTTCTAGTGATGGCTACCCATTTCATCTCCGGCGAGCGGTGCTCATCTCTCACGCCTGCAACCAGTTTCGAGAATTCCACAACCATTCTCGCCTCCTGCGGTATCTCCATCTGGACAACTTCCTCTCTGGGCAATGGACGCTGCCAACCAATGATAGGTTCTGTGAAACGCGAATTACTGCAGACGTTGAAAGAAGCGACAGTCTCGTCGAAAGGAGTGACGAAATCGTTTACATGTATGATCCCTCTGGTTCCGATGACGCATAGATCCATCGACGATTGAGCTTGCATTGAGCAATGGAATGTGGCGATCAACCCATTGTTCCAGATTAGAGAAGCCCCGCAAGACAGAAGCACGCCGGCGTCGGTGAAGGTTGGATTCCGATTGGCGACGACGGAATTGGGTAATTTGTAATCCGTGGCCCATAGAATGGATCTTATGCAGTACCATCCAATGTCTCCCAACGCGCCAAGTCCGTCAAGATTAGGGTTCAGTCTGATATTATTGGCCAGGAAATTGGAATCGGGAGGATATGTAAAATTACTGTGTACCGTTTTGAGCTCGCCGAAGAGCGACGGATCGGAGATGAATTCCTTCATCTTATCCGTCCTCCGATGATGTATCCACATGGTTCCGTCCATGAACTGAACTCCATTGACCTCACACGCCTGAATGATCACGTCCAACTCGGCAACGTTCATTGCAGTGGGTTTCTCCAGCAAGACGTGCTTCTTCTTCTCCACTGCGGCAACTGCCCACTTGACGTGGAATGAGGTCGGTAGAGGTATGTACACGGCGTCGACGGAGAGATCATTCAGCAGAGATTCGTAGTCGCCGTACAATGTCACTGAATCTTCGACACCGTTTGACGATTTGAAAGCTTCGGCTTTGGAGAGTGAACGACTGGCAATTGCTACCAAGGTGGCGTTGGGAGCCAGCTTTATTGCACGGAAAAACGTGCAAGCTATGGCTGCACATCTGATAATACCGAAACGGACTGCTCCTCCTCCTTCGCCGTCCGCCATTGCCGGAGACAATCAAGCTATCAATACGATCTGTTGGTACCAATAAAATAATTTATTTACGTGTAAAAGAATTTATAATTTTAAAAATTTATTGATTGATCGATAAAATTTATGTTTTATTTGAATCCTTTATATGAGATTTTTCAACAAAAGAAAGGGATATTCCTCGATTGTAGGCCCACCCGTCTATGTTCTCACTTACGATGGGGCATGCGGTGGCTCTTGATTGTTAGTGACTGCTTGAAAATCATATATCTTCGCCCAAGATTAGTCATTTCCAAAGCATCTCCGATCAACTACAACACCTTAACAAGGAAGAGGTGAGACGATGATATGCACAATACGATTAGTCTAGTTGGTAACCGACACTATTAAGGGTTGAGTCTTAGTGTATGTAATTTAATTTTCATTTGATTGACGATTTATCCCTCAAACTCACTGGTGTCACCCCAATTCTTTGGTTACACTCCCAAATTGCCGACTTCAGAGCGTCATAATGGCTGCCATTATGACCCGAACGTGATCTTCGCCGCAGATGGTGCCTCCTGAGGCCCTATAAAATGGGACCTCCGGAACTCATTTAAAGAATCAGTTCTACACCCTTCCAGCAAATCACTGATTTGATACTCAAATTAATCGCTGACTCTCTCCCCTGAAGACGTACTTGACATAGAGAGGCTTTTGTGGATTCCAATGCCTCCAACACGAGAAGATAACCGTTCGCACTACCGCGAGCATTGGTAGGATATTTCGATCCTCGTGTATCAGACCTAAATTTTCTATAATTTGAAACTACATGAAGCAAAGATAATAATGAATTGATTTCTATAATTTAAATACCTTTCGCCAAATTTTGTTTCTGAATTTTCAAACAACTACGAAAATCCAAGTAACAAAATATGCTTAGATGTGCATAAAAGTCGTATCATAATAATTATGTCATTTATTCCCAAATTCCATAATTAAAGAATACATATCTTCGTCCTTGCTCAATCTTGATTTAGTCTTTAATCTTCGTCTTTTACCCTTAGTCATATCCATCTATTTAAAAAGTAGTCTAGAAGTTGAAACATAACAAACCTAATACTTGATCAGCTGAAACTAGGGTGTCAAGTAAAGCTCGGCTTGGTAAGGTCGATGAGCTCGGTAAAAATATATTTGTTTAGCATGCGGGAGGTCACGGGTTCGATTCCCCATGTTTTTAAATTATTTTTTTTAACCTGCAGATTAAGTTCAAACCCAAGCTCGTGAGCTTCAATTCGAGCCCGAGCCTAACAATTTTTAAAAAGAGTCGAGCCCTAGCCTGGATAACTCCTTAACGAGCCGAGCTCAAGCTTGACTCTATAAGCAAAAGTTCGGCTCGACTCGTTTGACACCCTAGCTGAAACTGCATCAAATAGCTCCTTGAATACTACAACCTGAATAGAAGTGTTTGAGAAAAATAAGATTCAATGAAAGTTTACTAAGATACTACATATATGTATATTCCATCCTTGTGGGTTTAATACAAATATATATAACCATTGTGGTCAAAACCAATAGGGGAAGAGGCTTAATGTATTTCACATTTTCATTTTCCCCCATGATATCTTCCTTCTTTAAATTTTTAATGCAACAAAAAAATAAGACATAAAAAAAAAATCAACTTTTGCAAAAAAAGATCGACTGAGTTACAATAACATAAATTTTGTATCATTATTCAAACTACTGTAGTGATTAAAAACATTGCATGATGCAAAATTAATAATGAGACATAACATACCTTTCTTGTTATCAATGAATTTGATGGAAGCTCATCTGATGTGATTGTATTTGGCAAAAGGTAAAGCTTTCAACTTTCGTGTCGACTTTTGAGATTCTGGATTTCCAAATACATTCCAGAACCTCAATGTCTGTTAATTGCTACAGTACATCCATCAGGGCTTTGAGCCATGAACAAAACTCTAAAAGTGTGTCCAGTGAGTTCTGCCATTTTAACCATCGACGGATACTTCCACAAAGTGAGTTGATTGTTAATATTGAACCCATGAGAACTAAGCAACTCCTTCTCATTAATTGTTATTCCATAAAAGTGAGCTAACTTAAGATCCAGAATCGATGGAATTCAAACATTCTCCAGTATGTGTGTTCCAAAATTTGATGGAACGGTCATTATCACCTTCACCAGTTGCAAGAAAATTACTCTGGAATGGACACCCAGTAATGGCCTTCACGGCATCCATACGATCATCGAGTCTGTGAAGCCATTGGTTCTGATTTGGAAAAGTGTTGGAAGAAGATTATCATTGCCACCATTAGCCAATTTCTGACCAGAACCAGACCACTTCAGCCCACAGACCTCATGTGTATGTCTGGACAATATGTGATCTTATATAAGCGCACGTCGTTGTTGATTATCATTCCATCCATTCCTCCGGTTGTCAGAATCTGATAATTCTACGCAAGAGCTCCAACTCAAGATCGATGGGCACCTTTAAGAGTTCTCAACAAACACTTTTTTTCTGCATCCCAAAGTCGAATATCGGAGTTGTCCGTTGAGCCCAACCGCAATTTGGCGACCATCAACAGCCCAATATTCCTCTAAAGAATATGGAATCAACAATATCACCCGACATTTGCAGTTTCTGAAGATCTTCTATGTTGATGTGTGGGCTCGCCGGAGTAAGTTCGCCGTCCAACCTAGTACAAGTGTTCCTCTAAGAATTATCAACCCCCTTCCCTGTTGGACCAGAGGAGGTATTTATAGCCTTCCATTGCTGTCCTTGGGGCTCGCGAGCTCGCGCGTCGAGCCCATTCGCTCGCCCGGGCCGCCGACGGGACTGGTTCAGACCTTGCCGACACGATGACCAGGTGGAATTCGCTAAGTTTCATGGCTCATTTGGTCAGTCTTCCCGAGACGTCCGGCTTTTGTAGCAGCTGGAGCATCGGGTAGGTCGTTGGGATTGTGACGGTGTGGGCGTGAAAATATGGTTTCAACCTTCGGACCGCCGAGACCACCGCTAGGGCCAGTCTCTCGATCTCTGGGTATCTTTCTTCCGCCCCCAGAAGGGACCGGGAGTGGTAATATACTGGCCTCTGCACGCCCTCCGCCTCCGAGATGAGTACTGCGCTGACGGCCGAGTCCGAGCATGCGACGTACATGGTGAGTGGTTCCCCTTTCGTCGGGGGACGAAGCGTTGGCAGGCGAGAAAGCTGGAGCTTAAGTTCCTTGAAGGCTGTCTCGCACTCGTCCGACCATACTACCCTGGGGCCTGGGTTCCTCAACAATTGGAAGAACGGTCGTAGGCGGTCCGCCGTTCTTGGCAGGAACCTGCTTAATGCCGCCACCCTTCCGTTCAGCTTCTGGACTTCCTTTAGCGTCCGTGGTGGGTTCATGGCCATGACAGCCTCGACCTTTTCTCCTCTTGGCTTGATCCCCTCGGGCGTGATCCGGAAGCCCAAGAAGTGCCCCTCCTTGACCCCGAACGCGCACTTTTTTGCCTTTAGCTTGAGCCCCGCTTTTATGATATTGGCGAAGGTTTCCTCTAGGTTGGCTATGTGCGTTCCGGTCTCCTTCGACCGGACGAGTATGTCGTCCACGTACACTTCCGCGTTCCTTCCTATCTGAGCCCCGAACACCTTGTCCATTAACCTCTGGAATGTAGCCCCGGCGTTGCGTAGGCCGAAGGGCATTACTTTGAAACAGAACGTGCCCATCTCTGTGATGAATGACGTCTTTTCCTCGTCCTCCCTTGCCATGGGCACTTGGTTGTACCCCAAGTGCGCGTCCATGAAGCTCAGCATTTCACACCCGGAGCTCTGGTCCACCAACCGGTCTACCGACGGTAGTGGGTAGCTATCCTTGGGGCACGTTTTGTTGAGGTTCATTAAGTCGACGTTGGACAGCCAGGCGGGATAACGCACTGGGCGAATGAAACCCGCTCGGAGGAGCTTCTTGACCTCCGTCTCTGCCGCCTCCCTTTTTTCTACCCTTAGTGGGCGCAGCCTTTGTCTGATGGGGTGGGCGCCTGGGGCCACTACGAGCTTGTGCTCTGCCAGCGTCCTGGGCACGCCGCTCAGCTCTCCTAGCTCGTCTGCGAACAGGTCCTCGTTCCTCCTGAGGATTTGCTCCAGCTCCCCTTTCAAGTCCCGCGGGAGGTCCTTCCCTACCCGTACCTCGCTCCGGACGAGGCCGATTAGGATCGTGTGGGACGCTGGCGCCGGCTTCGTGACGCACTCGCGTGCTGAGTGCGGCAGGTCTTTGTCCGAGGTCATCACCTCGCTGACCGAATTGAAGTAGCACTCGCGCGCCTTCTTCTGGGATCCTCTGACCGTGCACACTCCCTCTTCGGTTGGGAATTTGAGGCACTGGTGGAGCGAGGACATCACCGCCTGGAACGCGTCCAATGCCGCTCTTCCTAGGATGACATTGTATCCGGACGTGAAGTTTACCACCGTGAACGTGACTTCAACTGTCCTTGCTTGAGCGTGTCAACCCAAGGTGACCGGGATGGATATTGTTCCTGCCACCGGAACTTCTGCCTGTCCGAATCCTCTGATGGGGGCCCGGCATGGGAGCAGATCCGTGCGGGCCAAACCGAGGTCGATGAAGGCATTCCAGTACAGTACATCTATGGACGCCCCTGTGTCCACCAGGACCCTGTGTAGGCGTACACTGGACTTATCCCCCCTTTGGAAGATGGGGGTTATGACCAAAGGGTTGTCGTGGGACGTAGTGACGTCCTTCATATCGTCCTCCGTGAACGAGATCTCCATGTTCGTTCGCCGGCGCTTCGTCCCTGTCGCCCGGTCCACATCGGGCGCGTACCGTCGCCTCTCCCATGGGTCGTCTCCCCTCGAGGCCCCCCCTCCCGCGATGGTGAGGATATCCCCTATTGCTTCGTCCGCCGGTTCTTGCTTCGGCGCTTGGTGCCCTGTAGGTATGACCGTCGGACGTCTTGCTATCGGGGCGGGGGGGGCTCCGATGGCGGGTTTCATTTTGTTGAGTACCCTTGCCAGGTTTAGGCATTCGGCTGTGGTGTGACCGTTGTCCTCGTGGAATTCGCAAAACCTGCGAGTGTCCCTGAACGTTGTTGTGCCCTTCCTCATCGGCCTTGGCGGGGGTAGGGTTCCCGTTCCGCTCAACGTGAGGAAGACCTGCCTTTGATTCGCTGACAGGTAGGGCCTGCTTCCCTTCGCCCCGCCCCCGCGGGGATGCCTGTCCTGTACGCGGATGCCTGTGGGGCAACCAGGGGCTTGGTCTGCAGCTGTTGCTGTTGGGGTTGGCTCTGTTGTTGCCCCCCCGTGCCTGCTGAGGTGCCTTTCCCCCTCTGCTTCCGCCTGCACTCCTGGATCTTCGCCCCCAGGTAGTCTTCTACGTTGCACTCTCCGTGGGATCTTTCCATCGCTTCGGCGAAAGTGCTTGGCGGCTTTCGCACGAGGTCCCCCGCAAAGTAGGTGGGTCGGAGGCTATTCGTGAGGGCGTATAGCACTACCTCTTCTGAGATTCCCTCGATCTTCTGCACCTCGCTCGCGAACCGATCCATGTACGTGCGTGTGCTCTCCGCCTCTCCTTGCGCGATGGCACTGAGGGTAGCTTTGATTTTTGGTCTCCTCCGACGGTGCGCGAAGGCCGCCCGGAACACCGCCACCAGGCCCTCGTAGGTATGCACGGACCTTGTCGGCAACGTCCTGTACCAAGCTATCGCGCCGCCCGTCAAGGCTCTGCGGAACATCCGGCACCAGATGTCCTTCCTACTCGTCCTGTCCTCCATATTAGTCTTGAACGAGTGAAGATGATCCTCCGGGTCCGTGTCTCCCTTGTAATACGGGATTTTCGGGGCCCTCCAGCCCGAGGGGTATTCCTCGTCTAGCAGGTGCTGTGCTAGAGCTTTTCCGCCCGCTCCCCCTACCGCCGGTACCGTAATGACTCCTGGGCCTCCACAGGTTGGGCGTCACTCCCGGGTCCCCCGACCGCCGTACATTGGATCGACGCCTCCGCCCTCGTCCGACTCCAAGGTGCGGGGAGTTACCGTGAGCTGGTGTACCTGCTCCTGCAGCTAGCGCTGGCTCTCCTGTAGGGTGGATATTAGTTCCACGAGTTGCACCCTCTCTCGTTTGTTCTCCCTTTCCACGCGCTTCCTCTCCTCTGTCCGCTCCCTTCGCCGGAGCCTCTCATGCTCCTTCTCCCTTTCTCCCGCTACGCCTGCTCCTCCTGGGCGACTCCCACCCGTATCTTATTTCCTCTAACTCCATGCGTAACCTTTCCTCCTGGGCGTCCCACTCCTCGTTAGCCCTCATCTCCTCCGAGTACCGGTCCCGCGAGTGGTGCGGCACCGGCCGGTATTCCAACGCCCCTCGCTGGCGTCGCCTCGAGCATTCTCCTATCTGGTATTCGCTTCTTCCTGTCATCCTCCTCCTCCTCTCCGACCGTCGCGTGTTTGTTTCACGTCAGGTTCACCACTGTTGGTGTGTGGGCTCGCCGGAGTAAGCTCGCCGTATAACCTAGTACAAGTGTTCCTCTAAGAATTATCAACCCCCTCCCTTGTTGGACCAGGGGAGGTATTTATAACCTTCCATTGCTGTCCTTGGGCCTCGCGGGCTCACGCGTCGGGCCCATTCGCTCGCCCGGGCCGCCGACGGGGCTGGTTCGGTCCATGGGCCGCGGTCCGCGGTCCATGGTACCAACATTCTACATAGGAGATGCTGCAATGGTAAGCCAAGTTTTATCATCTGTCATCAACAAGAAAAATAACCAGGAACCTTACTACAAGTACCTGATTAGCGACAATAACTACACTGATCATAAACAATGGGATAACTATTTTAAGAACTGCGCCGAGTTGCTGGAGGCTTATGCACTAACTCTTGAGCAATGGAATCTCGATCAGTACATGAACACTTCTAAGGATCGTGTAAGCTCATCTCTGACTATATATACACTACCATCTATTTTGGTGTTGTTGGTACTGAGGCCCGTCCAAACGGACCACGGGCCGAACAAGCCACAGACCCCCTCGTCCGAACAACGGATCGAGGTCGACGAAGGCCCAAGGGGCCCATGGACGAATTTTATAAATACCTCTCCTAGTTCAATAGGGGAGGAGGTTGATAATTACTGAAGAAAGAATACTAAAGAGTTGTGTGTGTGAGCCGGCCCTAGAGCGAGCTCACACACCATCAGGTGTTGAATGCAAATAGATTCGATTGCTTGTTTTGCATAGAATTGAGCTTGATTACACTTAGGTAACCTCGTGCTTGGATACTGAAAGAGCTTAATAACAGCCGAGCACCCGAACCTGTTAAGACTCGAACTTGGACAAGCTTGTTTATTAACAAAATAAGTTTGAAGTCGATTCGAGCTTAGTTGTTATTTTAAAAAATGGGTTATATATGTGCAGCCCGCTTCACAGACGAACGTCCGCAGTGATTACAGGCTGCAGATGAGGCTCGCGACGGTAGTCGGTAAGTACCGCATCGCCAGAGAGGCGGGAACTACGGTACCAGAACTGATGGTTTGGATCCACATGGCAAACAGTGCACCGTATGAGCTCTTTTCGACAGTAGTACGATGCTGGCAAACACGATTCCGACGGAATCGTGGTTCCGTCTTCACAGAATGGAAATCACGAAATTGAACCGCGATTCCATCGTCCGCAGAATCGCGGTACCAGAACTGATGACTCGGATCCACATGGCAAACAGTGCACCGTATGGGCTCTTTCCGACATTAGTACGATACTGGCAAACATGATTCCGATGGAATCGCGGTTCCTTCTTCACGGAATGGAAATCACGAAATGGAATCGCGATTCCATCATCCACGGAATCGCGGTTCGGACATCGTGATTCTGTCCGCGGAATGGAAATCGCAGAATGGAACCGCGATTCCAGTTCATCTTCTCTCTTCTTTCTTCGATTCATGGATATTCCAGCTTCTCTCTTCTTTCTCCGTCCATCTTATTTCTATTAGATGTGCCACATGCCTACATCATCCAAGGCTTCAACCATCTGGAGAATGAAACAATTCATTTTATTCCTCTCTTAAGATGCTGACAATGTTTCTTCTCCTCTGTAAATTCTGCACAATATTTATCTGAATCAGTCTATTTCAAGTCAATATCGTTTCTAGATCCGAAGACGATGGAATCGCGGTTCCGATATAGCGATTCGATCCGTCTGCGGAACTGGAATCACGATCCTGCGGACGACGGAATCACAGTTCCATTCCGCGATTCCAGTTCCTCCGATGGGACTCCGCGTGCTACGTACGGCGCTGACATCGTACCACATCGAGGAGCATGTCTGCCTACAGTGCACAGTATGGCGATGGGACTCCGATCGTACCTGTTGAGGGAAAAATTTGACGAACGGCTAGCAAATTTCGACGCCAATGAACGGCTAGATTGATCATCCGCACTGCATCCGTAGGGTGCAAGAACCGCATCAAAAATGCACCCTTTATATATGTTCAAACTTAACATATACACTAGTAGGGGTGAGAACGGGGTGCGCGGGTCGCCCCTGTACTGCCCCATTCCACAGCGAGGTCGGGGCTGGTATTCTGTCAAGTTTTTATTTTTGACCCGTTGCTTCGTATCATGTTGCCCCGGACATATTCCAGAACAGGTCTCAAGCGGGTCGTCCCGGTTTTTAAAAAAAAAAATTATATTATACTAGATATAGGATTATTAGAATTATGAATTTATTACATTTTTAAAGTTAGACCTTAGCCCTTAAACTTTATAATTTGCATTTTATAAATTTTTTTTTTTTAATTTCATGCAGGTCGCCTTGGATCCGTCCCGTTCCGCGCCCCGATCACCAGGTCCAGGGTAGTGGATCAGGCAGGGTACTTGACCCAATCCTTATTAGCACTAGAGGTGAAAAAGAGACGGGTCACCTCGGTGGTAAACGAGTTCACAACAGGTATTCAATCTCGTTCTCAATTTTTTTGCCTCATTGCCCAAGTTATTTTTTTTTATAATTCCAGTATGGGTCCCTCGGACAGGACGGGTCGTCGAGTCCGAAGCTAGACAGGCTGCCCATATGTTTGTTTTTTGAAAATTGAAAAATTATGTATTATTTTCAACACTGAAATTTAGGAATGTGAATTGGAAACAAGTCAATAAAAAAAAAGATTATCTAAGTTGATTGTGACTCACCAACTTTTTACAATTTATTCTTACGCTGTCGGTGAATATAAGTGGATTGAAACCGAACTCCTTTTGTTGTTTAATCAAAGTCTTTTAGCTTATTAGGCGAGTTGTTCCAAATTTATTACTTCAAACTGTCAAAGTACAAAACATGTTGGCAGATATTAATTGTTCAGTCAACATTATTTCATGAATCTAAATTAAATTGCTATAAATACCATGAAACATCAATCAACCCATGCATTCTTCACAACAACACACATCTCTCCATTAGCTTTCAAAAATACATAACGATCAATGGCTGTCTCAAAGATGTTAGGTGCTACTTTTGTGGTCATGCTCTTCCTAGGCATGACCTCTGCAACCAGGGTTTGGTCGAATAATGGAGGTGGCGGCGGCGGCGGTGGAAGAGGAGGTAGTGAGAGAGGAAGTGGTTCTGGTTATGGCTCAGGATATGGTTCGGGATTTGGGAAAGGAGGAGGTGGGTATGGTAGTGGAGGCGGTGGTGGAGGGGGACACGGTGGCGGTGGAGGCCAAGGATCTGGTAGTGGCTATGGATCCGGTTCAGGTTATGGAAGTGGTAAAGGAGGTGAAGGTGGATACGGTGGTGGTGGTGGAGGTGGACACGGGGGTGGTGGAGGATCTGGAAGTGGTTATGGATCAGGGAGTGGTTATGGATCTGGAAGCGGTTTTGGTTACATTGGGCAAGGAGGAGGTGGTGGACATGGCGGTGGAGGTGGTGGTGGACATGGAGGTGGGAACAGATCCGGATATGGCTCTGGCAGTGGATCTGGTTATGGTTCAGGTAGCGGAAATGGTGGTTACGGCAATGGAGGAGGTGGTGGTGGTGGCGGTGGCCATGGAGGAGGTGGGTCTGGACATGGGTCTGGTTCGGGTTATGGATCAGGCTCTGGATATGGAAGTGGGGGACGCCCATAAGTATGATCGGAATCTGTTTGATATATATAAAATCATACATACAAACGTGAAGCCGCCATCTACTATAGCTAGTATATATACATCAAATAATGTTTTAAACCCTCTTAGCTTTAATATTTTAAATATGTAATCGCAATATATATACCAATTTCAATTATAAATCGCTAAGGGTGTAAATGAGCTAATTTTAGCCCGATTAAGTATTTTGAAGGGATATTGGTCTCAAGCAGAGGACCCGGAAATATTGGTAATAAAATAATAAATATATTATTATTTATTATATTAAATTATATATAAATAATGATGTAATTTGGACAATATTGCACTTCTTTAAAGCAATTAAATTATATATATATAATAAGAACCAATAACTAAATTAAGAAGGTTTAAATATAAATCTCTATAATAAATAAAAATTTAATATTTTTTTATAACTTGTATTATTTAAATTGAGAACAATTTTAGTGAAAACCGGGTATGTGAGAACTCTATGAGAATCAGATCACGACCGTTGAAATGTCTACATAGGGATCTTCACCTTTAAATGATTTAAATAATAAACAATATAAATCACCATTAGATCTAGATGTAATGGTCAAAATTCAAAAATCTCATATAGTTCTCCTTTTTATGGTTCTCACTAGCTAAAAGCTGACCCTATTTAAATTTTAATTAATCTTTTTATATATATTTTATTAATTATTGTGTATTAATTTTATAGATTAAAAGTCATTATTGGAATTCGCATTTCTGAAAAACTTTTATCAAATAAAAGAATGATAAATATTTGGATTGTAGACCTAATATTACGATTGTGTGAAAAGTATTAGAGATAGAAAGTATAAAAGCATGTTAGCTAAAGGAATTTGATCGAAAATGCCGACAAAATTTTCTATTCTCTTGTAGAGGGTAAAATAGGATTACCTAAACACGTTCAGAAAGTTAAAAAGTACAATTACCTTTTACTTGCTTGTTATGCAATTTGAAAAATGAATCTAAGGGTCATCTTTTTTTCAATTGTTCTTATTCTATATCTTTCTTAATTCCGTTGGCTGGACACCTGAATCTCGTTTTTTGAAAAATAATGAATATTTTAGTTCTCACCCAATCCAGCAGGTTTCTGGTGTGTCATTTGTTGGTGTGTCGAAAATGCGCCATTTGTTGTACGCCGTTGGATCATCTTCAGGATGTTTCAGCGTGGTGATTTTGAGTTAAATATAATATTTATAATATATATTACACTGTAGTATATTAATAGCACGGAAATATTCATTGGATTTTTGCATGGTCTTAGAATCTATTAAATAGGTAGTATAAGCTTGTAGGCAGGATTGTCACTTCTAAAGTACCACCGGTCAGTTCTTGGTTCAGATTCACTAATATTTAGAGAATGAAATGTGACAGTGGATTTAACTTTAATTTGCATACATCGATTTTTTTTTATTTAATGTCGAAGAGAACTGGATTGTGACCAACCTCCTTTGGTAAATATCCAACAGTTGTTCAAGATTGATTAACCTTCAGAAAATAAAACAAACTATTATGTTCTTAATATAGTACCATGTATACTTGACATCTAGAAGTAGATTATTGACGTAGAACAATGGATTTTCTTGATAATAATAAAAAAAAATGTATATACCATAAGCATAAGGCTTGTAATTGGGTAAAATATTTTACATGCCCATCAATTGTATAGTGTTTCAAATGGTTAGTACAAAGTCATTTCTCAATGTGTTGTTTGCCTTAAAAATTAAAGAAAATATAACTGTCAGAGGTTCAATAACTAATCCTATATTTTGTACTGTTAAAGAAAATGACATTATACTTCAGCTTAAACAAATCAAACACAGAAGAAGAAAACAGATTATGTATGGTTCATTTGTCAGCCTTCGCCCACAAGCGAAAGAGACCGAAGACCGAGGCCACCTTCAGTGCAGTAGTACAGGGGGACTTCGAGAGCACGCGAGTGTACATGGACCGGTTCGCGGGGGTGGTGCAGGAAATCGAGGGGCTAACGGAAAAAGTGATCTTATACGCCCTCACCAACAGCCTGAGACCCACGTTTTTCGCGGGAGACCTCGTCCGGAAGCCGATGAAGACGTTCGCGGAGGCCATGGAGAGGTCCCACGGGGAGTCTAACGTAGAGGAATACTTGGGGGCGAGGACGCAAGAGTTCAACAGGCGCCAACAGAAAGCGAGGGGGGCCGCAGAAGGCTCAGCCTGCACCGACAACCGTGACGGCCGCATGCAGAGCCCCTGCCCCCGCGAGGGGGAACCGACGGGAGACAGAACACACCCCGACGGCGAACCAGAGGCAAGTCTTCCTCACCCTGGGCGGGGTTGAGGCCCTCCCGCCAGCACAACCCATGAGGGGGGAATCAGCCGCCTACAGAGATGCGGGCAAGTTTTGCGAATACCACCAGGACAAGGGGCACACAACCGACGAGTGTCTAAACCTGGCCAAGGTATTAGGAAAGTTAAGCGTCGCGCCCGAGGCACCCCCGGCCCCACCCGTCAGGAGACCTGCCGTCATCCAGACCGGACACCGGGTACCCAAGCAGGAGCCAGCGGAGGAGCCAGTCGGGGGACATCCTGACGATAACGGGAGAAAACGCATCCCGCGGCACGAACCCATGGGAAGGCCGCCGATACGCTACATACGTCGATCGGGCGGCCGATGGGAAACGTCCGCGGTTGGACACGGACATCACGTTCACAGAGGCGGACATGAAGGACGTCACTGATGAAGCACTGAATCTGCTACCAGGGCTCGCGGTGGTGCGAGGTTGATGCCGGAGGCTTTGGAGTCCACGACGCACGCTCTACGTCAAATACCTGCAAGTGGAAACTAGGCGATTCTAATGAGATTCGCCGAGTTTCGTAGTGGTGCTCTGATGTGAGAGTGGAACTTGAATCCTACCTTTGAGTGTCCCCTTGGGACCCTTTTTATAGGGTCTCGGAGGGCGCACTCAACGGCAGACATCGC
>LFYR01000721.1:92732-121174 GCA_001185155.1 Zostera marina | reverse complement strand
TCTTTTTTTTTTTTTTTTACCGAAACGACGAGGCGAATCCGACCGTGGCGATGGATTTTCGTTTCGGTAAAAGAGCTGGGCTATAAGTGGTCTTATTTAGCCAAAGCGATGAATGAAGACGATGATCGAATGGACGAGTTTGCCCCAAGATAGGCGAGTTTGCCCCAAGATAGGCGAGTTTGCCCAAGATAGGCGTGTTTGCCCAAGATAGGCGATTTTTGCTTGGGAAAAATCGAACCTATGCGAAGACGTAAGTTCCAGAACAAAGGATGACTTGACCGAGCTTGTTCAAAAAACAAAGAAATAAGTCGGCGAGTTAGGGGAAAACTCGGCGACTTTAGATTTCGAGGTGTTTTTCGAACAAAGTTGTGGACAACACTCTTAGCTAGCAGACGATATCCGGATCGGGCGATTCTCAAGGATAAGTCGACGATTTAAGGCTAAATCGGACCTGAACCGAGAATCGGACGATCTAACTCGGCGACTTTTTAACAAACTCGGCGAACCCTCTAGGAGAGCTCGAGCCGGATTTTCAAAAAATCGCGATTACGACGGGATACCGGTGGTTCGGTAGTCCCACAGACGGCGCCAGCTGATGAAGCACTGAATCTGCTACCAGGGCTCGCGGTGGTGCGAGGTTGATGCCGGAGGCTTTGGAGTCCACGACGCACGCTCTACGTCAAATACCTGCAAGTGGAAACTAGGCGATTCTAATGAGACTCGCCGAGTTTCGTAGTGGTGCTCTGGTGTGAGAGTGGAACTTGAATCGTGCCTTTGAGTGTCCCCTTGGGACCCTTTTTATAGGGTCTCGGAGGGCGCACTCAACGACGGAGATCGCGCCTATGGTCATATATGGTAACATTTATGACGTTGGCTGCCGCCGAGTAACGGTCGTAAGTCGCCGATTCAGGTATGGAAATCGCCTAGTTAAGGGCTAACTCGGCGAGTTTCTAGGGCCAAGATGTGCAGTCTACCATACTGCCGATCTTGCCTTAACTCGGCGAGTTATCCTGTATGTCGGCGACTTGGTAGTCCAATCGGGCGACTTTACGGGCTAACTCGGCGATCTGGACGATGAACGTGTTCCGCACCGTGGGAGCTCTACGGGGGTCCTGCCATAGCGACGGAGCCCTAGTCCTTGTTGAGAGGCGTTGATGGGTAGTGACTGGTGTAATCAGGCATGTCTCACCAATGTGCTAACGATCATTCCAACAGATTTTTCCCGAATCATCAAGCTTATCTTCAATCATATCACAAGATTTATCCCCATGTCATGCCTACTTTCAATCAAACATATCCTAATACATTTCATGACAATATCCATCATTATTCATACCAGATTCCATATCTCATTCCTATCCAACTTAGTCCACATAACTACTATTATGAGCAACATCATTTTTATCCATATATGTATGGTGTAGGTATGAATCCTTTACATAATCCTAATGTCATTCCTATTGTTAGCCATGAGCAGTTTCCTGGAGAAGGTGACCTCCAGTATTATCAGAGAATGCAGACCTATCGTTAATTTAGTTTTTAAATTACTGTATCGTATCTTGTAATATGAAATCGTTGTATCGATAGTTTGATACTTGTTTTTCTTTCTTTATTGCACTCTTATAAGACAAATCAGTTGCATCTCTAGTATGATGTACTCGTTTTTATTTCCCTACTGTACTCTTATATGGCAAATCAGTTGTACTGTTTATCTTTACTTTTTTCATTTAAAATGTTCTTCTTGTTTTTCTTCTCCCTGTACCCTTGTCTAAAGTATAGCACTTTTACCGAAATTTATCCACCTTATTATTGAATTGTCAATAATGTATAAAAAAATTCCTAAACCCTAACTCTATTAATTCCTAATTAGAAAATTTTCCTTACAACATCCACAAATGTTCTTATCTTTATTTTATAGTTATCAAATAATATAATTCATAAATACTTTAATTCAGAAACCCTAACCCCAACCTTAAATTTAAACAATTCCATCAAATTCCTAAATAGAAAATCCCCTAATCCATAACCCCTAATAAATCATATCAATGACAATTCATACTCCTAATTACATGGAAAAAATTATTCACCATCCAAAATAAAAATATACCTATACTTTCGAACTGACATTTATATACTTCAGTGGCAATTCAAACTGACATTTACCTATACTACACTTTCGAAGTGACAGATTGAGAAATGACAATACTACATGCCTATCTACTACCTATGTACTACCTATATTCTAGGAGCATGCAAATATCCGTTGAATTTTGACGTGCTTATTAACTCAAACAGTGAATTACATAATATAAATAGTTTTTTTAATCGAAAAACACCACGGACAGCTGAAAATGACTGACCATCATCCGACAACGTACAACAAACGACACTTATTTGTCACACTAACAAATGGCATACCTGATAGCCACCCTATATATATACAAAAAAAATCAGGTGTCCGGACACATGGAGACACCTTGGTCTATATGAATGCTACATTTGGGCAGATGAGTAAGAAGATAATCTGGTTTATAATTAAATGGATCATTAAATCTGGTGTGTAAAAATCGAAAATATACATTAAATGAAAATCTTTGTAATTATAGTAATAGAAGGTGTGGTAATTAAAGATATGGAAGTTGATAAGAATTTGATAAAATAGGAGATAAGGATGACATTTGATCGATAGCGTGGTAATAAGTTGGGCGTGATAGATGGGTAATAAAAAAAGAGATTGCGTGTGTCAATGTGAACACATAAAGTACTCAATGTGTTTAGATACATCTGATAATTTCTGTATATATACATATATCTAAATCTTATATAAATACAAAAAATATCAGGTGAAAATCCCTCTTTTTGGTTCTCACGTGAGACCTTTATTTGGTCCGTCCATTCTCTCCTAAGAAATCCTGACCACTTCTTCAAAACCTTCTCCAACCGGTTGCATCTTTTCTCCTTCTGTACCCTTAGTTGATTAAATTTAAATTTTTTATCCACTCTCACTCTCTCTCCATACGTCCGTGGGTTGTCAGAGTGAATTTTTTTTCCCTTGTTGCACTCTCTCTCTGTCCGTGGTATATGTAAGAATGTCATTTTTTGTTTATTTTTGTTCTTACAACTTCTCTCTCTCTCCGTCCTTTGGTAGCTTTTTGTTCTTTTCTCTCTCCCTATCTCTCACAATTTCTCTTTCTTACCACCTACCTTTGATTTGTCCTTCTACTTTCCTACCACTACCTACTTCTTCTTTCCTCAGTGTACATTTTTCTTCTTCTGTTATGCCCTTCTGTTTTGTCATTTTCCTCTACCCCTTCCAATCAATCCTCTCTCTCTTTTGTCCTTCCATTACCTGCTGATGTACCTATAAAATTTGACTATGTACTGCTATGTAATCGTTTATTTATGCTAATATAAGTCTTTTCATGTAAAAGTCATATTTCTTCATCTCTCTCTTATTCTCTGCCAAGACTTTCTTTTTTTCTTTCCAAATCGTCCTTCACATCACTCCCACAGTCCTTACTCGGTATTACCACCATGTCACCATATCCCTTACTTCCTTTTCTTCATTTTTTTCTTTCAACGTCCTCTTTTTCAATATCTCACATTGTTCATCTTCTTCCATCTCTAGCTTCTTTTGTTTTTGCAACTCAACTTCTATTTTCCCTCTCTTTGTGTTCCGAATTCAAGGTTAGTGTTCTATTATTTTTATTTTTGGTTTTCATTTTTTACTTCAATTCCTTTTTTTTTCTCTCATAGCATATAATGACATTTCCACCACCATTCGCGATTCAAGAACCATCTCCCATCCTGCAAGTTTCCCCCAACACAAATTCCATATATGTTACCTCTCCTCCATATCGTTTACAACAGTTTACATATGATCATTCAAACACAACATGCACGTTAATTTGAATTTCCATTTCAATTCCCCTCAATGTCAGACCAATGTTAATCCTACAACTTGTAATATCGAATATTCGTCCTCCTTGGATCCTGATGTCGTAGGTAACACCATATTTGATTCAGATTTCGTCCAATGCACGTCTGCTGAGATTAGGGAATCTTCCGCTAATATGAGTTGTAAAACTGTTAAAAACCCCAATAGTTTGAATATCCATTTCAATTCCCCTCAATGTCAGACCAATGTTAATCCTACAGCTTGTAATGTCGATTTTCCGCCCTCCTTGGATCTTGATCTTGTAGGTAGCACCATATTTGATTCAGATTTCGGCCAATGCACCTCTGCTGAGATTAGGGAATCCTTCGCTAACATGAGTTGCAGAACTGCCAAAACTCCTAAAAACTATTATAAACGAAAATCTTCCTTTTCCTCAGTTGTGGTCTCGTCTCTTCTGGCTCGTACTTCGTAGTCCTTTCCTTCTTTCTTTTTCTCAGTTGTGGTCTTTCATCAGAAGATGAAGTTATCTTATCAGAAAAATCAACCTTTTTAGTAGAAGTTTTTTCCTTCGAACATTTCTTCTTCTTAGCAGAAGCATCCTTTTCTTTGGGGGAGTCAGTGGCATTTGTAGCATGTACTTCATCCAAATTTTTTTCAACAATTTTCACAACCTTCTTCTTCATCATCCTCTCAGGGGCTTGCACAACAAGACTAGGGTTCTTTTTGGCGTTTAGTCTCTTCTTATCGTCCGCCATCAATTTCCTCAATGTCGAATCGTAGTCCATTTTTATAGATTTCTTGGGAGATTTATCTGCAATTGGACCTAAAAAATACATCGACATTCAATGTTTCAAAGAAGACAGGGGAAATTTACTAACAGAACAGAAACATAATTAAAACTAGGAAAAATATACTTACTGCCCTTTCTTTTAGAAAGGATGAACTGATCGGCATCAGGAGACGATTCCCTTTCTGAAAAGGAGAGATTACAGTCAATGTCATCAATCAAACTCTCCACGACGTAGTTAGCGTGCTCAACATCTCGCATTGCATTTGTATAGGATATTACGAAAAAATATTAGGACTAAACTAATCATATGAAAACCAAATAAATTGAAAACTATATTTGTAATCATACGCATATTACCTATGGATGGATTGTCTTTCATTTCTTGTTCACTATTTCCAGTGTCTTTTTCCTTACTAGAAGACATTATCAGGACTACAGATGACCTTATCAGAACACTTTGTCAGACAAATAACAATTATTTTAGCAGGAAAAAAAACAGTACATTAACACAACCAAAATGAAAAAAAAAATCTACCGAATATAAACATTGGTCTTGCACAAACCACGAAATCAAGATATAAGATGAAAGAAAGAGAATCAAGATATAAGATGAAAGAGAGGATAAGTCTTGTGATGAAACAGATCAATAAAAAATTTCCATTACAGACTACTAAGAAATTTTGAAGGAAAAATTACAAACTAAATCGAACATTTTCTCTTTAAAACTCAATCATAAAATTAGAAAAAAGTAAAAAAGACAAAACCAGAATAAAACTAAACAAATCGAAGAGAATAAACATATAGAACAAAACAAGAAAAAATCAAATGCCCAAAACACAGAGAAATAAAAACATTCAAGTTCTACAAAATGATATCAGTCGACAATACCTGCAAAAAAACCAAGAAAAAAAACTTATAGTATCCGAAAACTCTTATCAACGAAGAAACTATATTTATAGAATGAACTAAGATTTCATGATAAAACCGTTTCCAAGGTAACTGCCCAGATAATGTAGAAAAACGAGACAATGACATGGAAACGTTTATCTATGAAACGTCTATGGAGGAAGAAAATGGATAGAAAAAATTATAACAGAAAAAGGATAGGATGAGGAAGAGGAATAAAAAATCATACATTGAAAACCCTAATCTAAGACGAAGAATACACAGTAGGAATAGTAAGTACGAGATGAAATGGGAAGGACGACGGGGAAATGAACGGAAAAAATCGTGCGCCGACAGAGCGAAAAATACAGTACCTTTTTCGACTAGGAAGTGAAGATTTTTCGTCGGCCAACGGCTACCGGACATGGATAAAATGACCCCTACCTCTACTTCAACGGAACGAACGCAGGGAGGATGACCAGATTACGTCGCGAGAACAGAGGAACAGAGGGTTTTAGGTGGGTTTTGGAGGCAGAGCGAAAGTGGGAGAAATCTTTTTTTGAATAATAAAAATATTTTCAGATAGTAGTAGAGAGTGACTATGACAGATACTCGGTAGTTATCAATGTACGGTAGTACCATGCTACTACTGAGCTACTAGTAGCTTCCAGGTAGCTATCTAATTTTTTATTATTTCTTCCCAACAGGTAGCATGAAACCGGCTACTGCCAGGCTGCGATGAAAGAGGGTTCTCATGAGAACTCTTCTTATCTGATATGGGCCGTGCAATAAGATAATGAAAAATAATTACATAATTAGAGATAAACTCCCGATTCCGTAATAGATTAGTCCAGATTGCCCATATCTTTGAGATTTAAAACAGGATCGGGTCGTCAAAATAGATCCATTTACCGACACCATTTTCTGGGATCTGAATTCTGGTATTCAACTACTTTCCACTGTACTTCACCATTTCACAGTTTCACTCCCCTCTTCTCCACTGATTCTCACTCACACTTCCAAATCTGAGTAACTCCAGGACGGAGAACGGATGGAGTACAGGAAAATCAAGAGTCAGGTGAGGCGGATCTGTATTCTTCATCTCATTCTCTTGTTAGGATATTCTCTTTATTTTTGCCGGAATGTTTTTAGGAGAACGAAGAGGATAATTTGCACAATGACGTCGAGGATCCACGCGAGAGACTTCTATCCGTCGGTCCGACTGCGAGCGAATTCTATTGCTGTTTTGGCCTTTTTTCTTTTCCCTTTTTCACCCAAATTCTTTCTCTGATTGCAGTGTCTCCGCAGCAACACAACATGTCTGGTGCAAAAGAGCAATCCAAGTGGAAACTCAAGTATGATTTTTCACGGGGTTTTTAATCTATTTTTTTTCTTTGTCTCTTTCTTTTATTGTTTTGCATATTTAATAGGTTGGATTTTTGTTTATGCTGTATTTTTTGTTGTTGTAATACGATTGAGGTTCTTGTGTTAGGTCCATTGTTACCATTGCTTTGACCTTGCTTACAAGTTCGCAGGCTATACTCATTGTATGGTCTAAAAGAGCTGGAAAGTATGAGTACAGTGTCACAACGGCTAATTTTTCGGTAAAATGATCTCGTTATTGAAATTCCTTGTAAGGTTTCTTTATAAAAATACTTTTAATAGGATAGAAATCAATACCAACATGGATGCTCACACACAACTATATAACACTAGATTGATGGAAATGGAACAATGATCTGTGAATTTGATTATGTTAAGACTCAGTATCTTTACATTTCCCTCTTATGTTTTCAATTAGGTAGAAGCTTTGAAATGTGCATTATCACTTCTTGCCCTTGCTAGGATTTGGAATAAGGATGGTGTCACTGAAGATAATACGTAAGCTCGTGTTTCTTTCTTGCCTACATCAAAATGAATGCATACATATCATTTCATTAGAGATGCATTTTTTTATCAAACAGATTGAAGACAACAATAGATGAAGTTATTGTTTATCCAATTCCTGCTGCACTCTACCTTGTCAAGAATCTTCTTCAGGTAAGTTTTCTGCAGCATTTCCGTAAATCTCATTTACCTGAATTTATTGATCGGTAACAACAGTATTTATGATTCTATTTTTTTAGTATTACATATTTGCGTACGTGGATGCACCATCTTATCAAATACTGAAGAATTTTAATATAATCAGCACAGGCGTGTTATATCGTATTATTCTTAAAAGGAAGTAAGTTCATTTTATTTTTATGTTAGTGAGTCTTTTCTTCTTTTTCATTTGAACAAAATTTTGTGATTTTCATTAGAATAAATGATACCATCTCTTACCATATTAATTATAACAAAAAATCTCATCTCGAACTGTTATAATCTTCCTTTGAAGAATGTCCAACTACTCGTGCTCGAGTGAAAGAAGAAGAAATTCAGGGGTGAGAAGGAGAATCTCCCTAGGGAGCCTGGAGTTTTAAGAAGAATTAGTTTCTCAAATTCATGATGCCTACCTTGTATCCGTGATACGTTATTTATAGTTTGAGTTTATTACAACATTATGACTAACCGTTCAATTAATTCGGTTACACTCTTCTAACTAATAATAAAGACAGTCTTCCTGGATCATGGGCCTCACATGGCACTTGGGTCTCTTCCCTGGAGTGGTTGACTCCACTTGTACGCCGAGATGGTCGATGTCGATGTCTGCTCCGGTGATTACCTCGTCCAAGTCTAGTTTTTTAATGATAATTCGTCTAACCTTCTCCACGTCTAATAGGACCGTGACACAAACTACCTTTACGATAAAAAAGGATCAGAAAATATGACTTCGTTTCACTCAAACAACGCACAAAGCCCTAACATGTTCTCAATATGCTGGAAAACATATGCAAAATAATACAGAGCCCATCTAATTGCATTGATACAATCTTCAAGTCAGGTCAACCCCCTTGAGATTGTTATAAATGAAAGTTAAGGGTATTAGTGAAATGAATGAATAAGACGTGAACCTGGAAATGGGGGAGAACAAATGTTCGATTCCTCTCAAAATGTATTCAATTAGTTTATATACATTTGGAGGGATTAGATCTAACATAATTCACTACCAATTATGTTAGATTTGATCCATTAGATTATTCTAGAAGTAATTAGCTAATTACAGTAATTAACTATATAGCTAATTATAAAGCAAATAAAAACAACTAGCTATTTACAATAATACCCATTTTATAACTCTAATAGCCCCCCCCCTCGAACTCATCTATAATCATCGATGAGGTTGACTTTGAGTTCCAAGAAAGATGTTGGCCTTAATGCTTTGGTCAACACATCTGTCCTTTGCTTGGTGTTTGGTATATGAACTTCTAGAATTCTTTTATCAACCTTTCCCTCACAAAATTAAAATCAACAGCAGCATGCTTGATCTTTGTGTGGAAAACAAGGTTAGTAGCCAATTGTATAGCACCCAAGTTATCACACCATAACTTGTAGGGTTTATCAAATTTTATACCCCTCTCACACAGCAAATTAGCCAACCAATTCATATCTGCTGTTGCAGCAGTGATAGTCCTGAATTCAGACTCAGTACTTGATTTGGACATTGTAGGTTGCTTCTGTGAACACCATATTACCAAGGACAAGCCCATATACACCTGTACCCAGTCTGACTTTTCCTATCAGACATCAGAAGCCCAATCAGCATCACCGTATGCTGATATATTACAATTTATAGATTTTCTAAGAACAATGTGCTTTTCAATCACCTCAGCATCAGAAAGAAATGGTTGATCATGCTGCATTGGGGTAGATATGGGTTTCAGGTTCTGAAAGTTGTGTTTGCTCAACAAATTTAGTAAATATAACTGTTGATCCAAGAACACTCCATCCACATATTTTCTCCCTCTGGTTCCCAGACAATATTCCAGATTCCCACACAATCTCACTATAAATTCAGACTTCAAAATGTCCAAGCATTCTTTCACCTTCACTGAGCTAGAACCAGTGATCACCATATCATCCACATACACCAGGATGTAGATAATCTCACCATTATTTCTTACAAAAAAGATTCATCAGACATGCATGCTTTGAATCCCATTCTGTCCAATGCTTGTTTCAAGCGCCTAAACCACATCCTAGACGCTTGCTTCAATTCATAAAGTGCCTTTTTTAAAAGACACACATGACTAGGCTTTTGATTCAAGAAAGCCAGCAGGTTGCCTTATAACAATCCTTTCTTCCAAATGACCATGAAGAAATACATTGCTTATGTCAATCTGTTGCATCTCTCAACCTTTGGAGACTGCTAAAGTGAGAACAATTCTAATGGTTTTAGGTTTAATCACAGGGCTGAATGTCTCTCTATAATCCTGTCCCTCCACTTGATTGGTGCCAATGGCCACCAATCTTACTTTCAGTCTCTCTATCGTCCCATCTGATTTCTCCTTGACTTTAAATAGCCATATATTATTAAGTATTAACCACATTATCAGTGGAAGTTCTTGGGATTAATTCCCATATTCCATTCTTCATTGATGCATCATATTCCTCCTGCATTGCTGCCTTCCATTCAAGATCAGCCAGAGCAAATTTTACTGATTTTGGTGCACTTTTTAGAGTTGGAGTGATAGATAGAATTTGATCACTATCTCCCTCTTCATCAGACTCATTAGGATGACATTCCTCATCCAATGAAGCTTCTGAATTTAAACAATCATCATCATTAATTAGATACTGATCTTCTACCGCCTGTTGCTCATCTGATCTACCACATCTGATGGGACTTCAGAAATTTCAGTATTAATAATCACTGCATCAGAGACCTTCTTTCCTCTAGCATATGTCTGAATCACATGATCACATAGTATAGGCTGACTTGGAATATTTTCTGATGTTGTAACAGATGGAATGTCCTCTGCCTTTTGAACTTCAATTGCTTCCTGATCAGATTCTTCTTCTAAACTGTGCTCAGACAGTACACCATCTATTCTAGGAATATTCTTGCCAAAAAATTGTTTTTCATGGAACACCACATCTCTAAACAGCACTATCATTCCATCTTCCATGTTCATGCATATATAACCCTCACAATTGGCAGGATATCCCATGAAGACAAATAGAACTGATTTATCATCAAGCTTGTTTTCCCTATAAGGCCTCATATTAGGGTAACAAATAGAGCCAAAGATCTTTAGTTTGAAATATTCAGAAGCTCTGTGATAAAGTGCTTCATAAGGAGAAATTCCTCCCAAAATCTGTGGGATTTCTGTTGTATAAAAAAACAGAATTCATAAAAGCATAATCCTAGAATTGCTGCTCAATCCCAGCATGATTAAGCATTACCAGCTCTGTATCAACTATATGCCTATGCCTCCTTTTCCACCTTCCCCATCTGTGGGTGAGTGTGTGGACAGCTTAGATGATGCACTATACCATTTTCTCTCAAAGTAGACGAGAGCTTGAGGAATTCCTTAGCATTATCACTATGAAATGCTTTAATTTTATAATCATACTGCCTCTCCACTAGCTTTAGAAATTGCTTAAAACAGTCCTCCGCTTCAGACTTTCTCTTCATCAAAAACATCCAATTGAAGCTAGTAGATGCATCAACAAAATTGATGTAATATCTATAGCCTTCAGAAGATTCAGTGGGTGCAGGACCCCACACATCAGCAAACACAAGCTCTAGTGGATCTTTTTGAATGTTTTAACTTTTTAGATTTAGTTACACAACAGTTTTTACAAGGTATATGATTCTGCTTAACATCAATAACTATAATCTTTTTATTTTTATTTAAATCTTCCACTGCTTTAGAGTTCAAATGCCCCAGCCTCAGATGCCATATTCTAGCTGTTGCCTTCACATCAACTTCCACTAAATTCACCTGCTTTCCAGACTTTCTGATGTTCACAGGAATCTCATACAGCCCATCACCTTCTGTTCCATGGATCAACACTTCTTTAGAGATCAAATCCTTCACAATCACTCTCTGTGAATCAAATTCCATTGAGACTTTGTTATCAACACAAAATCTCTTAACAGAGATTAAATTCTTGGATGCTGAAGGAACATGAAGTAGTTGATCCAAATTAAAAATTCTATTATTAACTGAAAAAATAGAATTACCATAATGTGTGATTTTCATAGGTCTACCATTTGCAGTGTTGATAGACCTATCACACTTCAAACTCTGTTGCACGTTGCTCTGAGCTTTTGTAACATGGTTTGTGGCCCCTAAGTCTGCATATCATGAATCTTTTTCATTCAGTATATTTCTATTTACCTCATTCACAGACTGCTCTATCTCTCCATCTTCAATTGCAACTATATTGATTGAGAGCTCATCCACAATGCCTGTGTCAGGGTACTAAACAAATCTAGAAGTATTATTATAGACAATATTTGCAGTTATCTTGCCTGTGGGACCATTGGATGACAATGTCCTGCTATGAGTTGGAGGATATTTAGTGATGTTGAGACAATTGTAGCAATTCAGAGCTCCATTTTCCTTTACAGTGCATATTTGACATGGGTTGCTCTTAAGATTAATTTTTCCTTGCTTGTAATTAACACTTAAAGAATTGCTAATACTAGATCTGGATTTCCTTACCTCAATATCCATGAACATGGCCTTCACTTCCTTGTATGTGATTAAATCTCTTTTCACTGTGGTGTTCTGAATCAGAGATTCATATTCATCTCCCAACCCAGCCACTACTAGTAGAATTAGATCCTCATCTTCAATTTTCTTCCCTGCCACAAACAGACCTTCAACCAAATTATTCATCTCAGCAATGTACTCCGGGAATGATTTTCCTCCCTTCCTTAAATTCTGCAATTTTTATTGAATTGCAAGAATTTGGGATCTAGAAGAGGATGCAAACTCTTCCTGCAGAATCTTCCAACAGTCCGCAGTAGTTTCACAATGTGCCACTTCTGCGATTACAGATGCTGTCATTGATGACAAGATCCAACCCAAGATCAGTTGATCTTGTCGGATTGCCTCTGACGTGTAGCACATCCTGGCCGAGGAGATATGGGAGTAATCCATTACCTCTCAATGCGCCAATGAACTGTGTTCTCTAAACGAAGTAATTACTTCGATCCAGGGCTATTGTTTTTGGAGACTTGATGACTATGACCTTCGTCGGAGTCCGTAAATCATCTCGAATAACGACACCCATATTCTCTTCGTCTTCCATTGATCAATTAGTGGAAATATCGATCAGGGATAGAAGAAGACAGATCGACCAGTGCTCTCCAATTTGATCACCAAACAGTGATCAAATCGCCTCCCAAGATTCGATCAAACAACAACTGATACCATATTAGTGAAATGAATAAGATGTGAATCTGGAAAAGGGGGAGAACAAATGTTCGATCCCTCCTAAAATATATTCAATTAGTTTATATACATTTGGAGGGATTAGATCTAACAGAATTCACTACCAATTCTATTAGATCTGATCCATTAGATTATTGTAGAAGTAATTATTCTAAATACCCTTTATTAGAGTTATAAAATGGGTATTATTGTAAATAGCTAGTTGATTTTATTTGCTTTATAATCAGCTAATTACAGTAATTAACTATATAGCTAATTATAAAGCAAATAAAAGCAACTAGCTATTTACAATAATACCCATTTTATAACTCTAATAAAGGGTATTTGGAATCTTGAATCCTAAATTCTCGTTCTTTTCATTCTTATCATATACACGTAACACGTAAGAGCTAACTTGAGTATGACATAGCCTATCTGCCATCAAACCAACATCCAAGGTTTCTTAAGTCCTTCCATGAAAATGAAGGGGAAAAGAAGCACACGACATAACCCAACACATTTTCTTAGTTTGGGACCATACCGTCAACTAAACTATTTTGGAGTATATGACATAACTCAATATATAATTACTTTTAATTGCATTTCATGGGTTCGGATATTTTGTCCTCCATTTAATGGAATTTTAATCTTATCAAAAAAAGATTCTCCTCGTGATTTAATCATAATTTTTTTACTCCTGAATCTTGATATTAATTAGTTAAACTTAAATTAATTAAGTTTATCTTCCTGACAAATATTTTTTACATTCATTACTTTCCAGACTAAGTGAGGTTCAGTGGGCAGCTTTTGCTCTTCTTTGTGCCGGATGTACTACTGCTCAGCTTAATTGTTCGTAAGAACTCTCAGCATTAATTTAATTTGTGTTGAGTAGGAAAAATCAGTTATGCATATCAAAATATGTACAAATTGTGCAATTGTCTCAATAACTTATTTGTCTGTCAAAAGAATTCCGATTTTTTATAAGTCATCTATTATGTAGAAATTGTTTAATTGTCAAAAGAATTGATTGACTTATAAATGATCATATTTTGTATATTATGCAGTTCTGATAGTGTACTTCAAACTCCTCTTCAGGGTTGGATTATGGCTATTGTAAGTTACGATCTGTTTTTTTCACGTCAGAATTAGTTTAAAAAAGCTGATGTTAGTGTAATGTTACTCAAAATTCTATGTTGTATTTCAGGTTATGGCATTTCTTAGTGGTTTTGCTGGGGTTTACACAGAGGTATTTTTAGATTATATAAACTATTGTTCATTACTTCATTTGCAGTTTTGCACCAGCTAAATACATGCTAATTTTGTGAGCAATTAACAGGCTATTATTAAAAAACGACCCTCGAGAAATATCAACGTGCAGAACTTCTGGTTGTATGTCTTTGGAATGGTCTTTAATGTAATGGCAATTTTCATTCAGGATTTTGATGCAGTCATGAACAAGTAAGGCAGAAATACTAATGTAGTAATTTTATTTCTATATTTTGATGTGTGCCTTTACTAAAACTCATTTAACGTGATTTCCGTTTCTATTTGTATAGGGGGTTCTTTCATGGTTATTCACTAATTACAATCTGCATGATTCTCAATCATGCATTAAGGTAATTTTAATACAAAAATCATCATATGCAGGTGATTTATCTTTCATACAATCTCTAGTGTAAATAAATGATCTCACTTTCAGCGGAATTGCCGTATCAATGGTGATGAAGTATGCAAATAATATTGTCAAGGTTAGAAGAAGAAAATTGCAGTAATTTATTTAAATACTCTGATTATTTAGAAATTTGAACAAATGACTCATTCAGGATATTACTCTGTTGAGCTGCAGGTCTATTCAACTTCAGTTGCAATGCTCCTGACAGCTGTGGTTTCAATGTTCCTATTTCAGTTTCATCTTTCACTGGCCTTCTTTCTAGGCTCAACGTAAGTACTATCTCTATATCACAAACAATTTGTTTTTTTTTGATCTTAGCAATTGGCTACATTGCAGCAACACCTTGAAATGGGAAAATAAAAAAATATTTATGTACGTTATTTTGCAGGGTTGTTTCTGTATCAGTGTATCTTCACTCCATTGGAAAATTACAGAGATAAATAATGGTCTTGGATTGCCATTATTATACTCTTGTAGAATCACTGCCTAATGACTATAGTTGCAGCCTGCAAGATAATACAATGGGAAGAGATAGGCCATGACCCATGGGGGAAGGGAATGGATGGGTGAATCGATGACCCTTTCTTCCCAAATTTTTTTATCACACCACTTTATTACTTATTGCAAGATCAATTTTTAAAATATAATTGCTGCTGTAGGTATCATCAACTCAATGAAATTCTTGGAAAAGATAATGATTTTATAATAGATGACAACAATTTATTACAACTAATCTTTAAAGTAACTATCACTAACTGATTATTAAGTATATTAACTAACTAATATAGATTAATAGCTGAGTAAGCTAACTAGTTTTCCACATTCACCATACATCCACACCATTTGAATAAGAATTGTTTGGTTGAATCAATATGGGTCGAACCAATTGGTATTTAGTAATTACATTTTCTTGGTTCTTACATAATTCAGATTAAAAATCAACAAGTATTTCCCCTCTAGGCTTCAGGATTAAAAATTTACAATCCTATGGAGCATGAATTGCGTTGTGTTGTTTTTACAAAAAAAATAATCGTGCTCTAGCTTCTATATGGAAGAAAAAAGATCGAGATGTTGACAAATACTGAAATAGTGATGAGTTTTGAATGATGATAAGAAAACAAACAGACAGGACTGGTACTGCTGCTGCTGCTGCTGCTGCTGAATTGATGATTAACACTCAAATCGAAAGCCAAATTTTGTTTTAAAAAAACTATGATAATTGTTCAGTGTTTGAGGTTAAAGTCTTGAGAAGCTTCTTCAGGTATTTCTCCAACCCATGACAATTGTTATATGACTGGTGAGTTTTTTTATTACAGAACTACGTCCTCGAGCTCGTGGTCTCATCTTTTTTACAAAAGGACCGTCATTGGCTTCAGCTCGCTTAATATATGCATCAGATTCCTTGAGATCCAGATTGTGAGTACCATTTGCAGATGCAGAGTAAACCAATTTTAATATCGGATAAGATGCTCGATAAGGCATGAGTTCGAGTATCATCAGTGCATCCTCGTAGGTACGTCCTCGAATCTGCTCCAGTACTCTTCGAGCTTTGAAAACAGACACATGCATATTTTTGGCCGTAACTTTAATTTCTGCTGCTGCTGTTGCTGATGACGAAGATAACGATAACAGGTCACTTATTTGCATAACCTCTTTGTTGACTGCAGTTATTGCATCTTTGATGGGTTCTGCTATGCCATTGGATGTGGCATCTTTAAGCTCCCCAAGCTTGGCCTCTATCTTGTCTTTCGTAGAGGGCGGTACATTTTGTCCAGCATTCTTCAACTGATTTTCTGTTTTGTAAACAACGGAATCAGCATGTTTCTTAGCGTATATTGAATTCCTTCTCTCCTTTTCTTCCTTTGCAAATCTTTCAGCATCGTTAACCATCTTTTCCCTCATCTTTTCTACCTGCACATTCCAAATATATAAAAAAAACGAATGTCGGTCGGTTTTCTAATCAAGGCATTGTTCAGATACGGTCATTCACCTCATCAACGGCCATGACTTTCTCCGCTACCGCACGGATCGTTCCTGTTCTTCTCGCCTTCGGCTCTGTGGCGATGAGTCTGGCGGAGTTAGCCGTTCGGGTTGAACCGAAGAAGAGGGAGTTGGAAGAGGTAAATTTGAGGGTTTCTCTGGAGGTGACTAAAGTTGTGGTCGTGAAACCATGGATTTGGATGGAAGCAGACGCCATTGGAGAGATGTTGAGAATTTGGGACGACACAGATGTAAATAAAACTCCCAAAGACTGACGTGCCGAGTGCCGACGGAGGATGACAATCAGATAGTCTGATAGATAAGGTCCATAAGGATTAACGAAGTTTCTCTGTGTTTTTTGCATAACCATTCCTTTTCTTTCAATATATTACAGAATTCTGAACTATTTGAATGGTCTTTTTTACTACTACTACTACTAATCAAGGCAGTGGGAATGGATCCTGTGAGAATTAGGATTGGGTATGGGTTGAGTTTTTCTCCGATTTGTCCAGACCGGAACCTGATTTGAAATATTGTAGGGTATATTTATAATTTATCATCGGGGTTGGGTATACCAGAAATGACAGGGGATTTTGATTGAGTACGGATAGCGGGATAGGGTGTCAAACGAGCCGAGCCAAGCTTTTGCTTATAGAACCAGGCTCGGGCTTAGCTCGTTAAGGAGTTATCCAGGCTCGGACTCGGCTCGTTTTAAAAATAGCCAGGCTCGGGCTCGAAGCTCGACCCATACCCAATCCTAACCTGGAGGTTAAAATAAATAATTTGGAGACATGATGGATCGAAGCAGTGACCTCTCACATACTATACAAATCTTTTACCAACTGTTACATCTACATTTTCTTTAAATATAATATTTTTTTTATACTTTTTACCGAGCCCATTGAGCTTAATGAGCTCGCGAGCCCGAACCGAGTTTTACTTGACACCCTAAGTACAGAGATGGAGAAATTCCTTCTTGGGTATGAAAATTGTCCTCGTATGAGGCGGGTATGCTCAGCCCTAACCACAACTGTATTATAGCTATTAATAGTGAGCGTGACAGGAGACAAGTTTGATTGATTATGGTATTGGTTTTGTGATAAAAATTTACGTTCTACCTTGTGTCAAGTTGTCTCGAGATGTTTGCCGGACGTTGTTCACTGAGGAAGATATGTGAGTGACAAACGGATGACCACACGATGGAAGAAGTTGGACTGTGAGAAGCTCAATGTAGGATGGTGCAAAAGTTTCAGCGCACCAGATATTTATCCCTTAAGTTTTACACATTATAGTCAGATATAAGAACAAACCAATTCCTAATTTTATTAAAGACAACCACATGACCATCAAACATTATTCAAATATTTTAACTGATATTATCACAGTCTAAACCATAATTATAAACTGAAATTCATTTTGAGCCTTCTGTGAAATTTTACAAAAATATTATAGCTAACAACTTTGGTAAATAAATCGGTTAACTGTTGAGAAGAACAAATATGTTTAAGTTGAATTAGATTTTGGAAAACTAGTTCCATGAATATTTGTTTTTATGTGTTTAGACCTCTGTTTTATAACAGGATTATTTGCCATAAAAATGGTTGAGTTATTGTCACATAGAATTAATGGGATATACTTGATTTCATAACCTAAATTTTTACAAATGCAACTTGACATTCTGATTTCAGTGGCCAATGAGACTAGAGGCTTATACTCAGCATCAACACTTGATCTAGAAACAATTGATTATTTTTTTGATGACCAAGTTTCTCCAAATATATACACACATGCATGTAGTTGATTTTCTGTTGTCTGGATCAGCAGTAAAATCACAAAATCCCTGAATCCTAACAAAACTTGAAGATTAAAAGTACTCTTAATATATCTAAGTATTCTTTTGGCTGCAATTTGGTGTGAAATTTTAGGTTCTTGCACAAACTGTACTACTTGGTTTATAGAGTAAGTTAGATCAGGTCTGGTCTAAGAAAAGTATTGCAAATATCCTACTGAAGCTCTAGAAGTTGTTACATCGATCTTGTAATAGTTCTCCTTTATCTTTCTCTAATTTGGACCATGGGATTATTGGTGATCTACAAGACTTGTTGTCTAGCATTTTGTGTTTGCTTAGTATGTTTAGAGCATATCTTATTTGATTCATACTAATAGACCTATTAAAGTTATGTTTAACCTCTATTCCTAGAAAGAACTTCAACATACCTAAATCCCTACATTTGAATTCTTTGCATAAATGTGTGATGAAAGACTCTACTTCTTGATTATTATTTCCAATGATGATCAAATCATCTACATACACTAATACCCAAATTAGAATTTCATTTTTATTATAGACAAATAGAGAGGTGTCTGCATTGCTATTAATGATCAATTCATTTAAGATTAAAAAGCCTCTTAATCTTGAGTACCAAGACTTAGTTGCTTGTTTAGAGACCATATATGACCTTATTCAATTTATAAATAAAATCAGGATTATCTTTATCTAGATATCCCGGGGGTTGTGCAATGAAAGCAGACTCAACTAGCTTTCCTTTTAGGAATGCGTTCTTAACATCTAGTTGTCTTAACTTATACCCACTATTTACTGCTAAGAACATGATAATTATAATTGTAGAAGACTTAACAACATGGCTATAGATAAGGTTATTGTATTGTTTAAAACCCTGAGCCATAAGTCTGACTTTATATCTTTTAATAGTCTCATGCAGCTAATTTCGTTGGCTCTCGGACACGACAATCCTTTGGAAGTCGTTCCCCAACAGCAGCAAACACTCAGCTCACACAGAATGTTGATGCTTCACCTCCCGATCAAACTCTTCGACGATCTCTTGGGAGGTCATGAAATCGAGAGAAGAGAGGTTATGGAGAGGGGGAGCCACAAGGAGCCCTTTTTATAGGCAATATACATGAATCACAAGGCACAGTAAAAGCGATGGGTGGACAACCAGGCTGTGCGGGACCCCTTTAATTTCCCTCCAGGAGGGAGTACTACTATTGTTACCATGGCCCAGTAACTGGACCATGGACCACACGATACCACGGGCCCAAGGCCCACAGGTCGAGGCAGACCGGGAGTCTAGAGGTCCGACCCACGGAGTAGTATAAATACCCTCTCTTGGCCATAGGGGAGGCAGGGGATTGAAACGATAGAAAGAGTTCCACTTGTAATAGAGAGAGTTCCACTTGTGTGAGAGAGAGAGTCCCACTTGTAATAGGGAGAGTTCGATCTATTCGTAATCAATAGAGGATTTTTGCGTGTGTAAGGACTAACAGTTAGCCCACACAATATCATTTTCTTTCCAAAGGATAAAGTCAGCCTAGAGTACTCATCTATGATGAGTAAATAGTACTTATATCCATATACTGAAATTAGAAGTTATTGGGGATGGACCCCAAACATCCATATGAAAACTTCTAAAGAGATTGTACTATGAAATTCCCTATAATTTTCAAAGGTAATTTCTTCATTTTCTTTAAGTCTATACATCTTTTAAATTTACATTTTTCAATAATTCATTTATCATTAATTTACAGCAAACGACCTAATGTCTGAGCAGAAGGATGCCCACATCTCTTGTGCCACAGTTCATTAGAGTTATTATTAGTAGAAGCATACAACGCAGTGAGTTTATTATTAGAATTATTCAGTTGATATAGTCCATCAAAATCTTTTCCATACAATAAAATATTTCCAGTTAAATTATCATTAATTTTAAATTTATTAAAACTCAAAATAAAACTACAGTTCAAGTCATTAGACATTGATTGAATTGATAGCAAATTCATTTTTAGATTAGGTACACACAAGGTATTTCTTAATGGAATTCTACTATTTTTAGTTTTAATATATGCAGTCCTTATTGTAGGATCGTGATCAGAGGCCGGGGGAAGGGGGTTATAATCTCTTTTCGTGAAATCTTAGTTTAGTACAGAAAAACACTGAGATCTACAAGTTGATGATATAGGATATACTTGCATATTGACCTTCTCACCTTCAAAGTCAACTTAAATATATGAATACTAAATTTCTTTATCTGTGATCACCTTCAAGATAAACTAGAGTATATTATTGTGAATACTAAGTTCACTTGTTGGTGCATACCTTTAAAGCCCACTGTAGTATATGTAGATTAGATACTAATTAATTTGCTTAACAATTGTACTAAAAGAAAAGAAAATTAACTTATATATATATATATATGTAGTTGACCAGATAACTGAACAGTAGATAATAATATTTTTAATAATGGATGATGATTTTAGTAAAAAATAGAAAAGTATAGTTATCCTCAATCTAATGACCAGATAACTGGATGAGAGATCTTTTTATTAGTTAAAAAAATAAAAATAAAGAACACAAAAAGATTTATACTGGTTTACTCAAGCAAGGGCTAATCCAGTTTCGGTGGAAATTAGACACGAACGCCGTTGGAGTCTCTACCGCAATCGTCGATGACATTTGAGGAAATTTTTCGCCCTGTTGCCTGAGGTATCACGTTCTTCCCTGACGATTAGATGCATAAATTTCTCAAACAACATTTCGATCTGGGTATGCATAAGAGGACATAAAGGGTCGGAAACCAGGTCTAAGGCCCTCTGTCGCAAATTCGATCTTATCACGATCGCTCACTAGATCGTCGACAATCGATTAGGACTCTTACCTTGATGATGAACTTGATCATTAATCATTATCAGATTTCCTTAAATCTCGTAACTGTTCTCTAACATATTATGAACTGTAAGTCTTGCGAGGAGAGAGATAGATTTCGAGCATTTTCTAACAGTAACACGTAGTACGTATTATGGTTCTGATGATACCCCTGATCCATTACACGAGACCCATCCCCGGACCAGTCCAACAAGCCCACTTGGCCCAGCAAGTCATACCCGACCTACTTGACCCGATGGGCCGGACTTGTATAAAGGTAAAAAAATGCTCGACTCAATAGGAAAATGTATAAATACCCTCAGGGGTCGATCTGCGAAAAAAGAGAAAACATTGTAATAGAGTATGAATATTTTAGTAAAAGATAATTGTTTGGTGTTATACTTGATACTAAACGACCAGGTTCATAACGAGAGAAAACATCGATCGACGCTCCTACAACCGATTGAATCCATCCAAGAATCAAACAGGTCTTCTCTTTCCAAATAGGATAATCATTGTTAGTCGAACCATCTTTAAGTTCGTTTAATAAGCGAGCCGAATCATGCTCATTCTTATCTATAACAGAAGAATAAGTCCCTGACTTTGAAGGTGCAAATGTTGTTGAAAAATTTAGAATTGCTAGCACATGAATGATCTGTTTATATATAATTATGGAAGCTTGATACATGATACCCCAGGTATAAAACATGGACCACATCTGACCTTCTACCATTGAGCCCAAAGGACCCGCGCGGGTCATGGTGCGCCAGCCGACAGGGCACGGGTAGCGGTCCTGTCGGTCAATATCAGTATCTCAAATAACACTATCTCACCATAATCATTGTCAAATTATAGCATCTGAATCGAGTCCTAAAAACCTTATTACTTGTATTTCAAGAAAGAAATTTTAAATTCAATATTGTTTCCAATTCTTTGATTTTCAAATATGTTAGTTGTTAGTTATACTAAAAATAATTAGATTTGGTTTGTTTGAAAGTTAGTTGAAAAATGTCAAAATTGTTACGGGTATGACAGGTAGCATGCCCGCCCCATACCTGTTCCTCTAAAACAGGATGCCCCGACGGGTCAACACTACAGTATACAAGATTTATCATTCCCACAGTCTCACTCCCAGGTCCCAACGCAAACATTGCCCATGAGATCTGTAATTTTGTGATCTTTACAGGAGACGGAGGAGGAATAAGAAAGCCGTCAGTGGTCAAGGCATGGACGCCGGTGATGTCCAGCGGTCGCTCTCCATGAGGACGCCGCGGGTAAACGTCCGGAATGGACTGCAATCCTTTCAGGATAAAGGTGAGGGGGGAGATAAAGAAAAGGCTTTGATTTCGGATATCGTCGTTATTACAATTGAATGTCGGTTGGTTCGATGCAGAGATGGATAGAATCCACCCCTTATCACCGGGGCGAGTATCGCAAGATCCTATTAAAAAGGTTTGGAAGAGAGGCTTTATTCGACTAGTGTTCGTGTCGACGTTGGTGTGGATGCTTCTCATTGTTTTCGCGACTTCGTTTCATGTCTGGTCCTGCAGCACTTCTATTGATTTTTTTTCAGGTTTTTTTTTTTATTTCATCAAAACTAAACGCATCTGTTTTTCAATTTATTGTGTGGATGGATATCTAAAGAGAGGGATTTTCTCGGATAAATGACACTTAGAGATCGGATTAGGGTAAATTTATAATTCTGATTGGGTTGCAGTTACATTTTTTATTTATTTTCTGGATCATTGATTCATAGCCAACCGGCCGATTCCCAACCAAGATTGCTTCTTTTCCTAATTGAGTGTCTTTTTAGCAGTTGTTTTCTTCAAGGTAGATGGGTATGCGTGTCATTTTCACAATTTTAACATGAATTTTTTTCAACTACATATTGTCAAAGTATCAAAGAGTTCTTGTGTCGGCTGAATAAATATTTTCCATTCTTTTAAAATTATATTCAGTACTTACAAATTTCAACACGGTTTAATTGTTTGCTTGCTTGCTTGTTTTAAGCAATCAACGATCAACGTCATTTATTTGTTTATTAAATAATTAATGTCTTGTTTACCTGCAGCTATATGTAAATCAGACAGCAGGGTACTTGACATATTGGGCACAATAGGACTTGCACCTAAACCGATACATCGTAAGACTGTCATTAGGACTAGATTTCACTTGAGAACTTTGTCTCTCATCAATCTAACGGCATCGTTGTGTGTTTCGTGTTGCAAACACATAATTAGGTTGTCCAATTCCTGTTGCTGATGATCCAGATTCCATAGTAATTCCAGAGAAAGGAACTCCTAATGAACTTCTACAAAATTTATCATATATCGAGAATGGTGGTCCGATCCCTGATGGTCAGAGTATGCCTTTGTTTGGGGGGCATCAAACTTGGGCACAGCGAGAAAATAGCTTTAAACTGAATACAACCATGAAGGTAAACTTCCTACCTGCTTCTGTTTAGTATTTTAGTTTACAGCTTGCACGTCTGCTAGTAAAAATATCATGTTTTGATTCATTTGCATATTCTATTTGTTCACTTAATAGCTGTAAAATGTAATTATAATTTATAACAGCTTCATATAATCATATCTTACAAGTTCTTTTAACCAAGTTTCCTTGAATGAGAGGATATTCAAATATTCATATTTTATAATTAAATATTCAAATGATTAATATGTTAATCATGTTAATTCACTTTGGGCACAATAGAACAATCCATCTATGACATACTTTATACTGTCTAGTCATTATGAATGTTTGTGAGATTTGAAATCTGAAGAGATTTTGCAATTTTCATGCTCTCGTAGTAGATGTGCACTGCTTTGTATAATATAGAACTCATAGGATCATGATTCATGAGTGAATAACAGAATTTAGTTATTTACAGAAGTTTATAGAAGAATTACATTCAGACTTAAGCAAACTAATCAAGGGAAATTTATACAAATAATCCCTATGTTAAGTTGCTAACACCCCCCCTCAAGCTAGGTGGTGATCAACAATTAGATTGCTTCTTAGCTCTTGAAATGGCTTTTTTTTGCAGCAAGTAAAGATTTTCATTAATAAAAATGAAGGGCATTGCTTTGAAGTACAATATGAAAGAGAGAAAGTAAAATAAGTGAGATGGTATTCCCATCGACTCTCCTATATAGCAGTTGCACATAATGATTAAGTAATCATGGCCTTTGCCTCAGAAGCTTTGTCTCCCAAATCTGCACAGTAGTCTCTTCCAATTATGAACTTATATTTTCTTAAAGATTTCTGGTCTGAAAGATATGCTAGAGTTTATGACGATCTCCTGTAAGTGTGATTCTGGGGGTCTCAAAGTGTGCTGTCTCAGCCTTCTGTTTCTCTTGAAATGGCTTTGGCTAGAAAGATTTTTTAAAGATATGGGCACTCTTATCGATGATTTTTTGAAATGTGTTGCGCCCGTAAGTCTGTAACACCTTGTCTTCCACCCTTTCGCTAACAAAATGTAGGTCTATCACAATATACTTCATTTTGGCATGCTAGATTGGATTAAATGTTAAACATGTAACGCCCAGATTGTCATTTGGTAGGGTGCACTATTTTGAATTATACAGAACTCATGATGAGTAGTGAATCACAGAATTACATCTAGAGTTCTAGACTGAGCCAAGGTTTGAGTTAGCCCATAGTGTGGTTAACCCAGCTCATGTATTTCTTATTTTTTATACACATATTAATCCCTTTATAATTAATATTTCATATCTTTTTAAGAATTTAATGCATATGTCTAGAGTAGCAAATTCGAAAAAATAGCGAAATACATAGTAGTGATTACTAAACACTAAACATAATCGATTCTCTCTTAATTTTAATGTTAATGCCGCATTGCTATATATTTTGTAAATTTACTGAATCATATATACATGATTAATGATTCAGATTATTTAAACCATTTTTGTCAATTCTATGAATGATTGAATGCTACACTTCCACTGATTTCATTGATATGTGAACATTGTTTCTCTTCCTTACAAGTCTATTTATACATTTTTGGTATGCACGGAAAACATCTTGAAAATTCTTTGTGCATTTTTATTTATTCATTAGTTAAACTTTATTATAATTAATATAATTAATGTGGTGTTTTAACATTTAGTAGTGGAATAACTGAAATATGGTTAGGCCTACAGATGTTTATAGTTATTAAGAAAGGGACTTGATTTTAGAATCCCTTTGCCCAAATCAATTTTATTTGCCAACCTGAATTTCTATCTCCTTGGTAAAAATATGAATATTTTCAGTTTTGCTGCTATTTCATTAAAATATCACTTTTCAAATACTGGGGCACCTGCGTCTATGATTCTCATTTAATTTGTTTGCTTCATGGTAATTTTAGATACATTGTGGTTTTATGAAAAATGGAGGTGCGGAGATGGATGAACTTGATGTGAGATATGCCCAAAACTGTAGATTTGTTGTAGCATCAGGGATTTTTGATGGATATGACATTCCAAATCAACCATCAAATATCAGTGTTAGATCTCAAAACCTCTTCTGTTTCATCATGGTGGTGGATGAGATCTCTCTTGAGTTCATAAAGAAAAATATCAGTGTTGTGGAGGACAAAGATGGTGGTAAGTGGGTCGGTATATGGCGTCTCGTAACTTTACATCGTCCTCCATATGATGAGCCTAGGAGAAATGGGAAAGTTCCAAAGATATTGACGCACAGACTATTTCCCCAAGCACAATATAGCATTTGGATTGATGGGAAAATGGAGCTCATTGTTGACCCATTACTTATGCTTGAAAGGTGACCAAAGATCGATTTTCCATTTATGTTTATCTTAGTTTACAATGTAAATGCCTTTATTGATTGCAGGGTATTGAGGACTATCATTTTTTATTTTTAGGTATCTTTGGCGTGGAAAGTATACATTTGCTATTGCTCGACATAAGCACCATCGAAGTATATATGAAGAAGGTGATGCGATCAAGAGAAGAAAACGTTATGCTAGACCTCTAGTTGACCTGCAAATGAAAATATACCGTTTCGAGGGGATGGATGATTGGAGTCCAATGAAAAAAACTAGGGGAGGTAAATTTAATAATTGTTGTCATTTTCTTGTTCTGACTTGTAATAATTTTTGAAACATAAACTGTGTAAAATGCAGATGTACCTGAGGGAGCAGTCATACTCCGGGAACATACTGCTATGTCAAACCTGTTGAGTTGTTTATGGTTCAATGAGGTGAACCTTTTCACCCCAAGAGATCAACTCAGCTTTGGATATGCTGTCTATAGATTAGGTGATGCATTAAAATTCTTCATGTTCCCCAACTGTGAATACAATTCATTATTCATACTGCATAGACACAATAGGGAACATTCCTCTAGGATTGAATGGGTGAAGACACTGAAAGAATTGAAAGAATCGAAAGAAAAAAAGAGTAGTTTGATGGAGAGCAGAGGAGGATTAGGGTTCTGGATTCCATATCCTGGAGATTTAGATTCTGTTCAAATTCCAGTTGTTAAAAGAACATTTGCAGCTGGGTAGAACTACTATATATAACCTACATTCGTATAAAACCAAGAACATCTCTATTTCTCGTTTTTCTTTTTTGAAAATCAATATCCTGTTTTAATTTCCTTAGAATTTTCTAGTATTTGATAGATTAATAGTTTATTTTGGTTGCATTGTTCCTGGCATGTTCTGAAGGGAAAAGAAGAAGCGATAATAATTAAGGATTAAAGGAGATATGATGTAGGCCTTGAACGATTTATGGGGATAGATTCAAAGAATGGAAGAACTTTGTCCAGACTTGAGTTCAAAAACAATGAAACAGTAAATTCTCGATTAGGGTTTAAGCTCCCTTGAAAATCAATTGAAGATTGGTCGATTATCCCAGTCCAAGGATAATAAATAATCGAAAATTGGAAAGAATAGTAGTAGCAATGGAAATAAAGGAAGAAATAAAGAAAGAAATAAAGAAGGAAACAAGGAAGGAAATAAATAAAAGAAAGAGTTCACGTTGAGAAATACTTTGAGTAAAAATAAAACTCAACTAGCCTCCACCTTTAGGGTCCACTCATATTTATACTCTCATGGTTTAAGAGTGGAAAGTCTACCATGAGAGTCCAAGCCATTTTATTGGGCTTGGTCCAAGGTTCGATTAGGGCCTATTATTAATGCAAGCACTTATAAGGGTTGCATCAGGCGACCCCTCTTGGAATACAATTGTCCTTAATTGGTTGTCTTCCTCTGCAGGTGGATAATATCTTCTTAAATCTGCCACATTGAAGGTTGATGATATGTTGAATTCTGGAGGTAGATCTACTACAAAAGCATTGTCACTAATCTTCTTTAGTAGCTTGCAAGGTCCAAAATTCCTTTCCTTCAGTTTAGAATAAGATCCTGCTGGATGTCTGTCTTTTTTTAAGTGAACCATTACCAAATCACCTTCATTGAAAGTCTGAAATCTTCTAGACCTATCAGCTCTTTCCTTGTAGAGATCATTGGCTCTGGTTATTGATTCTTCTACTTGCTTGTGTATTAATTTGCTGGATTCTATAATATCTTCTACCTTCTTGTTCTGAAGGTGTGGAGGTAACATCCATTATATTCTTTGGAAGGTGGCCATAGGCAGCTACAAAAGGTGCACATCCCATTGATCTATTTGACATGCAATTAAAGGCAAATTCCGCTTGAGCTAAATGTTGATCCCACTGTTTTGGTTGTTTCCTTGCTAATGCTTTTAATAGATTTCCAAGTGACATGTTGACTACTGTTTGCCCATCGGATTGGGTGACATGTAAAACTGAATTTCAGATTTGTGACAAATCTCTTCCATAAAATTCTCCAAAAGTGAGATAGAAATTTTGTGTCCCTATCTGATACGATGCTACTTGGAATGCCATGAAGTCTTATAACCTCATTGAAGAATAATTTTGCAATGTGAGAAGCATCATTTGTTTTTTTACAAGCAATAAAGTGCACCATCTTCGAGAATCTATCGACTACTACAAAAATAGAATCCAACCCCTTACTAGTTTTAGGTAGCCCAAGGACAAAATCCATAGAGAGGTCAGTCCATGGTTCTTTAGCTACTGGTAAAGGGGTGTAAAGACCACTATTCAGACTAGTGCCTTTTACTTCTTGACACCTAGGACATCTTTGCACAAATTTTTCTACTTCTTTTCTTACTCCCGGCCAATAATATCTGCTTTCTACTTGGGCTACTGTTTTATTTCTTCCAAAATGGTCAGCTAATC
>LFYR01000721.1:0-92632 GCA_001185155.1 Zostera marina | reverse complement strand
ATTGTAGTCTCAAGGATGTCTGAGGAATGCATAATCTGTTTTCCTTGAAAAGGAATCCTTCATTGATTCTGAAGCCTTTATTGTGTTTTTTCTGAAGGCATTCCTCCCAAATTCTCGAGAAATCTTCATCAGTAGGATATAATTCTTTTAGACAATCAAACGCTACCACCTCTAATCTTAGGACTGTTAATAAAGAATTTTTTCTGCTTAATGCATCGGCTACCTTGTTACTTGCACCAGATCTATGCTTTATTGTAAATTCGAATCTCTGTAAGAAGGAAAACCATTTGCTGTGCATTCTGTTAGTATCAGAAGTCCCATTTATCTGTTTCAAAGCTATATGGTCAGTGAGGACTACAAACTCTCTCTGAATTAAATAAGGTTCCCACACCTTGCATGCTCTGACAACAACATATAATTCTTGCTCGTATGTGGTCCAATTTTTTCTGCTTGCAGTGAGTTTCTCACTGTGAAATGCTACTGGATGACCACTCTGACTTAGTACCGCGCCTACTTCAGAAATGTTGGCATCACATTCTACTTCAAAAATTTTATAAAAATCCGGAAGAGCCAGTATTGGTGCTGTTTGGAGTTTATTTTTTAATTTCCGAAAACTGACTGAAGCCTCATCAATCCATCTGAATTTCCCTTTCTTTAAACAGTCTGTTATGGGACTAGCTATTGAATTGAATTTTTTTATAAATCTCCTATAAAAGGAGGCTAGGCCCATAAAACTACGTACCTCAATGACTGAAGAAGGTGCTGGCCAATTTTGTAGTGCTTCAGTTTTTCTTGGATCCATTTTCATTCCGTGTATCCCAATGATAAATCCTAGAAAGCATAGTTCCTCCGTAAAAAAATCGCACTTTTTCAGATTTAATTTTAGCTGATTTTTCTCTAATAATCCGAAAACTTATTTTACATCTTTAATGTGGGTTTCTTTGCTTTTGCTAAATACTAAGATGTCATCGAAATACACTACGACGCAGTTTCCTAATAATGGTTTCAGTACCTCAGTCATCAATCTCATGAATGTTGATGGTGTATTGGTTAATCCAAATGGCATCACCATCCATTCATACAAGCCTTGCCTGGTTTTAAAAGCTGTTTTCCATTGATCCCCCTCTCTAACTCTGATTTGGTGGTAGCCACTCTTTAGATCCATTTTAGAAAAAAATTTAGCTCTTGCTAAGGCTTCCAAGAGCTCATCCAGTCTTGGAATAGGGAATCTGTACTTCACCGTGATTTTGTTTATCGCCCTATTATCCACGCACATTCTCCACTCTCCATTTTTTTTGGGACTAAGAGTGCAGGTACGGCACAAGGACTTAAACTCATTCTGATCAGACCGTCTACTAGTAGTTGTTCTACTTGTTTCTGAAGAATTTCAGCCTCTTTAGGTCCTAATCTGTAGTGGAGCAGGTTAGGTAGAGATGCTCCTGGAATCAAGTCTATTCTGTGGTCAATTTCTCTCTCAGGTGGTAGTGATACTACTGAATTATTTAAGGAGATAAGTGGAAACTCCTTCAAAATTTCTGTACTTCCTTATGTAATTCTTTTTGCTCAGCCTCTTCTTTTTCCAGACTTTTTATTACCAGAGCTAACCCCATATCTTAATTTCTCAGTTATTCAGAAAAATCAAACCTCTGTTGTAGTAGGAAATTTGTGTTTATAGCCTTTTTGCAAGTCGACTCAGGAGGAAGTGGTAGTAGGGCAATCTTCCTACCATCAGCTTGAAAAACATAGGTGTTTAATTTCCCATGGTGAGTGGCATTTACATCATATTGCCACGGTCTGCCCAAAAGTATGTGTGTTGCATCCATATCAACTACATCACATACTACTGTATCGTTGTATCTCTTGCCAATGGATAGTGGGACTTTGCACAAATATCTAATTTTTGCTCCCTCACTATTTTTAATCCATCCTATTGTATAAGGTTTAGGATGTTCCTCAAGGCTGAGTCCTAATTTTTTTGCTGCCTTCTCAGATATTAGGTTGTCCGTACTCCCATTGTCTATTATTATCTGACAAACTTTCCCTTTAACTGTTCATTTTGGTGCGAAATAAATTTGTCCTTTGAATCTGGTCAGAAATTTTAGGAGTGTGAAAGGATCTATGGATCAAGCAAGATAGACTTGATCCTTCGTCGGGGTCATGCTTTTCTGCGGCCTCACTGGACTCATCTGAATTAATGCCATCTTCACTGTTTCTCAACCCTTCACAGAATTTTACAGATCCCCTCCTAGGGCAGTTATTAGCCTTTGTGGTCCATTTCTTGGCATTTATAGCATCTTATTATGCTCCAAACTTGGTCTGTGGCCCCTGATTTTTTTTCATTCAGATCTGTATTTTTCCCTTCAGGTGTTGGCAGAATTCCTTTGTCCTTAGAATAAATAGGTTTACTTGTTGAAGCTCCAGGTGAAAATGATGAGTACTTGTTTATTTGTCTCTCTAGTTGTTCGGAGATGCTTACAGTCTTCATAAGTAACATTGGGGACTGTAAAATGACTTTTTCTTGAAGTGTTCATTTTAATCCCCGAATGTATCTCGCCATCTGTTGTTCTTCATATTCATTAAGGTTGTTTCTTGCTCCCAACCTATGGAACTCCTCTGTATAATCAGCTACTGACCTCTGTCCCTATCTGCATTTCTGATATTTTGTAAATAAAATGGTTTGAAATTCCACCGGAAGAATTCTTTGTTTCAGCATTCTCTTCAACTTGTCCCAAGTTCTTATAGGTCTTTTTTGAAACCTAGCCCTATTCATGGTGGTCTGATCCCACCACACAGCAGCTCCACTTTTAAATTTTAGTGCTACTAATTTCACTTTTTTCGAATCTGAAATTTCCATGCAGTCAAAAAATATTTCTACTTCCGAAATCCAATCTAAAAATTCCTCTATATGTAACTGCCCATTGAATTCAGGTAGTTCCATTCTTAATCTATAATTTTCAAATTCATTTCTTTGATTTCCTCCATTGTACTTTTCATACCTTTGTAATGCTCTCCCTCTTGGATAGTCTTGATGGCCTCTATTTCTTCTTCTCTCGTACTGTAATAAATTTTCTTCCTCTTCTGAAAATTCTTCCTCAGTCTGTCTATTAAAAAGTCCTCTCTGTCTGAAATTTTCTTCCTGTCTGAAATTGTCACGCTGCCTGAAATTTCCCCCCTGCCGGATCTGTTCTTCCAAGCGCTCCCTAGCTGTGGGTGGGTTTCTTCTTCTGAAGTTTAATGCCGGTTCTGCCTGTCCATTCACTGCCGGATCTGCTCCTCCATGCGGCTGAATAGGTTGCAAATTCTGTTGCATTGTTTGGAAACCGTCCAAACTCTAGTGCTTTTGCCAACCTCTCAAACTCTTCACGTGTGACGTTCTCGGTCATCTTAAAAATGCTGGAATAAATCGTAAAGAATTAAATGCTGGAATTCTTCACGTGTGCTCGCGATTCCGTCTAGGAAAATTCGCTGGAATAAATTGCAAAGATTTTTTTTTTCCACGTGTGCTGGACTACTTCACGTGTGCTGAAATCCGTCCGGAAATAAAATTGCAAAGGTGAATCCCTCTGACTGCAACTCGCGATTACAAAGTGCTGTCAAATCACAAAATCGTGCGCAAAATGCAGATCACTCTAGTCGCGATGTTGATCGCAGATCCGTCCAGACGTCCAGACGTAAACCACTTGATTTCAAATCGTCCCTGTCTGAGATCGTAAATCGTTCCTGTCTGAACTCGCAAATCCATCCAGACGCAAATCATCCCTGTCTGGAAAAAAATACGATTCCCTCCCAAATCGCAAAGTGTATTTTTTTTTTGATTGATGTCCTCGGCTAACTGTAGATCGCGATTCCCTCCCAGTCTGATACCACTTAATGACGGCTTTGAACACTTCCTTAAAACAGTTGCAACAAATGGATGATTTCTGTCCAGACTTTGCGTTTCCAAATCAACGGAACAGTAAACAATTGATTAGGGTTTATGTTCCCTTCAAATCGATTGATTCAAATTAGATTATCCTAATCCAAGGATAATCGTGTATGGAAAATAGGTAAGAATAAAAGAAATTTGGTAGAAAAAATAGAAAGAAATAAAGAAGGAAGGAAAAAATTCTCGTTGAGAATTACCTTGGATAAAATAAAACTCAACTGCCCTCCACCTTTAGGGTCCACTCATATTTATACTCTCATGGTTTAAGAGTGGAAAGTCTACCATGAGAGTCCAAGCCATTTTATTGGGCTTGATCCAAGGCTCGATTCTAATCGAGGCTATTATTAATGCAAGCACTTATAAGGGCTGCATCACCTACACATTGAGAAATTTCTTGATTGGATTTTGGAGGTCGAAAGATTCTTTGATTGCATGGAGATTCCGGAGGGAAAAAAAGTCAAGCTGGTAGCACTGAAATTCAAAGGGGGAGCTACTGCCTGGTGGGATCAGATCACGTTAAATAGAGCGCGATTCCAAAAAAGGCCCATACGAACTTGGGATAAATTAAAAAAATTCTGAAACAGAGATTTTTGCCGGTTGAATTTAATACAATTCTGTTCACCAAATATCAGAAATGTAAGCAAGGGCAGAGGTCAGTGGCAGATTACACAGAAGAATTTCATAGATTGGGTGCACGAAACAACCTAGATGAGTCTGAAGAACACGTTATGGCGAGGTTTATTGGAGGCTTGAAGTTTGCCCTACAAGAAAAAGTGATATTATAGTCCCCAATGACACTTATGAAGATCATAAGTATTGCTGAACAGTTGGAAAGACAAACTAACAAATATTCTTCTTTCTAACCGGGGGCTTCTACAAGTAAAACAGTCTATTCGAAAGAAAAAAACACTGCAATCCCTTCTGAAGATGTAGCTCCTGATCTGAATGGAAAAAAAAAATGTGACCACAGAAAATACATGGAGTACAATCAGATGCTACAAGTGTCAAGAATTAGGCCATAAGACTAATAACTGTCCTAGAAAAGCGACTGTTAAATTGTGTGAAGGTGTGAGAGACTATGATAGCTGTGTGGAGTCAGATAAATCCAGTGAAGCTGTAGAAGAGTACAATCCCGATGAAGGGTCAAGTCTGTCCTGTTTAGTTCATAGGACCTTTCATACTCCTAAAATTTCTGATCTGGCCCAAAGGAAAAATTTATTCCGCACCAAGGGTGCAGTTAAAGGTAAAGTCTGTCAAATTATAATTGATAATGGGAGCACCGATAATTTGATATCTGAAAGGGCAGTAAAGAAGTTGGGTCTCAAGTTGGAGGACCACCCTAGACCATATACTATAGGGTGGATAAAAAATGGGGAAGGAGTAAAAATAAAAAATTTGTGCAAAGTCCCACTTTCTATAGGCAAGAGGTACAATGATACGGTGGTATGTGATGTAGTTGACATGGATGCTACACATATACTTTTGGGTACACCGTAGCAATACGATGTGAATGCCACTTACTATGGGCGACTGAACACATATGTTTTTCAAGTTGATGATATAAAAATAGCCCTATTACCTGCACCTCCTGAATCAACAAGCACAACCAGCATAAACACCAATTTTCTGTTGCAACAGAGGTCTGATTTTGTCGAGGAACTGAAAATTGAAGAGTTGGGGTTAGCGTTAGTAATCAAAAATCTGGAAGTAGACAAGTCTGAATTCAGAGAGATCCCCACTGAAGTCCAAGCAATTCTGAATGATTTTCCATCTCTGTCCTTGGAAAATTCAGTGGTGACACTACCGCCTTCGCGAGATATTGAACATAGAATAGACTTGATTCCGGGGGCATCCCTACCTAATCTGCCCCACTACAGATTGGACCCCAAAGAGGCTGAAATTTTACAAAATCAGGTTGAACAGTTATTAAAAGATGGCCTGATCAGATCTAGCTTAAGTCCCTGTACGGTGCCTGCTCTCTTAGTTCCTAAGAAAAGTGGAGAGTGGAGGATGTGTATGGACAGTAGAGCCATAAACAGAATTACAGTCAAGTACAAATTCCCTATTCCGAGACTGGAGGAGCTATTAGAGGCCTTGGCAGGAGCTACAATTTTTTCCAAAATGGATTTGAAAAGTGTCTATCACCAGATCAGAGTGAGAGAAGCGGATCAGTGGAAAACAACGTTTAAAACTAGACGGGGCCTATATGAGTGAATGATGATGCCATTTAGGCTATCCAATGCACCATCAACTTTTATGAGGTTGATGACTGAAGTGTTGAAGCCATTATTAGGCAACTGTGTAGTAGTTTATTTTGACGACATCCTAATGTTCAACAAAAATAAAGAAGAGCATATTAGAGATGTCAGATCAGTTTTTAAGCTGTTGGAAGACAATCAACTTAAGTTGAATCTGAAGAATTGTGAGTTTTTTTTCTGATGAACTCTGTTTTCTGGGATTCATCATTGGGGTGCATGGTGTGCGAATGGACCCAAGGAAAACTGAGGTGTTAAGGGATTGGCCAACTCCCTCTTCAGTTACTGAGGGTCGTAGTTTTATGAGTCTAGCGTCGTTTTATAGAAGATTTATCAAGAATTTCAGTTCTATAGCTAGTCCCATCACAGATTGGCTAAAGAAAGGAAAATTCACATGGACAGAGAAAGCTTCAGTCGGTTTCCTGAAACTGAAGAAAAACCTCCAAACAACACCTGTGTTAGCTCTTCCTGATTTTACACAGATATTTGAAGTGGAATGTGATGCCAGCATTTCGGGGATAGGGGCAGTACTGAGTCAGAATCGACACTCTGTTGCTTTCCACAGTGAAAAACTTTCGGCTAGCAGGAAGAATTGGACCACTTACGAGCAAGAATTATATGTTGTTGTCCGAGTCTACAAAGTGTGGGAACCCTACTTGATTCGGAGGGAATTTGTTGTCTATATTGACCACATAGCTTTAAAGCAGATCAATGGTACTTCTGACACCAACAGAATGCACAGCAGATAGTTTTCATTCTTGCAGAGATTCGAGTTCACTATTAAGCATAGATCTGGTGTGAGTAATAAAGTGGTTGATGCTTTAAGAAGGAAAAATTCATTATTAACACTCCTGAGGATAGAAGTAGTAGCTTTTGACTGTCTGAAGGAACTGTATCCTACTGATGAGAATTTTTCTATTATTTGGGAGGAATGCCTTTAGAAAGTACACAACAAGGACTTCCGAATCAGTAATGGATTTCTTTTCAAGGCTGACAGATTATGCATAAAAGATGACTCCTAGTTTCATCTTCCAGATTGCATAACAAGCAAACATGAGGTACTTGTACTCTCCAACTTCTCAACTTCTTGAACGTGTTTAGGTGATCCCATTTCACCCTCCACAAGAGAATAGAGAATTTTGTCGGCATCTTCGACCAAATTCCCTCAGCTAATATATCTTTATACTTTCTATCTCTAATACTTTTCACCATTCCCCCCAACTTACTTATCGGAGTATCAAATCTCCACACAATCGTGCTATTGGTCCTACAATCCAAACATTTATCTACTAGGTTTCTTTCTGAGACAAAAGCTTTCCAAAACTGTGAATCCACAGTAGGCCTGATTTGTATATCATTAAGCGTTTTTCCTTTAATATACCTATCTTGGATCCATTTTACCAAAATAGAGTCACTCCTATCCCAGTACTTTGAAGCTCTTTTAATATTGGTTGCAGTGGTGATAATAGGTAGGTCTCTAACCCCTAGACCCCCTTCCGCCTTGGGAAGGACCATTTGGGCCCACGGGATCCCTTTCCTTCCGTCCCATATAAATCTATAGGCTAACCTTCTAACCTTCTTAGCCACAAAATCAGAGATAGTCATACCTTGCGCCCAATAAGTATACTTTCCAGCTATTATCCAGTTTCTTTGATGCAAAGTAAATATTTCATTAATTATGAAAATAGTTTTGGGTGGATATCATGATGTAGAAATGTCTACCTTCGGATGATATATGATATATCAGAGCAACATAATATATCACCGGTTACGTCTAGGGATGCAAGTTTGAACTCGACTTTATAGCTTATCAAGTCGAATTTGAGCTTAGTAATTTTGCTCGAAAAGCTTATCGAATCAAGTTCGAGTTTCTGGTTAGGGTGCTCGATAAGACTCAATAAAAAAAATTTAAAAATTTAAAAATATATTTATATTTTATACATATAGGTTATAATTTATAAATAACCCAATACATTTTTTCCTTTTTTTAAAATTTAAATCATTAAAGGTTAAAACTTAAAATACAATAACATAAATAACCTAATGTCCCAATCCCAAAATAATCCCAAAATATATTTTTTATTTCGAGTTCGAGCACAAAAATTCCTTATCGAGTTCGTGCAATTTCTGCAAAGCTCGACTCGACTCGTTTGCATCCCTAGTTACATCGTAGTGGAAATTTAATGAAAATATGTACATGGAGAGACTCAAACCCCAGACCCTCATAAATCTTAGTAGTTAATGTGATTAGTTGAGCTAATCTCTCTGTGTGATTCCGTTATTTTCTTATTTTCCAATAGAAGATGTCTCAAATGCTTCTTGAAGGGCATGATTTGAATTAAATAGCTAAGTTATTGAATGTTTTTACCACAATTTACGAAGAAGTTCTTGGGTGCAACTTTAATTCATGGTTTCTTTCTTGTCAGACATACCATGTAATGTAGATGCTTCTGATGAGATTGGCTAGTGTGATCTCAGGAACAATATTGCTCAAGAACTGAAGGAGATTGTGATATCTTCAGATGATTAACAATCAATAACAATATTTGTTTGGAATACACTAAACCAAGGGAATAATATCAGAAAAATAGTCAACATAATTGGAAATATAGCACATGAAAAATGGGTAGTACCTCAGAGAATAGAAATAATGATCAAAATTGTTAGACCTTCATGTGTCCACTCTTATTTATACTCAGATCATATGAGAGTGGTAATCCACGATGCAAATATAATTGCAATTTATAGAGAACGAACAGTGGTTTGAGCTAACTCGAGCCAAATTTTGATCAAATTGCTTAGATATTGTACATCACCATGCAAATTTAATTGGCTGTTAAGTGCATGTTCAATTTTAAACTTGTTAAGTCTAGAATTTTAAAATTGATATTGTTGCGTTTTCCCTATGTATATTGTATATTAAGAAAAGTTTTAAAAAACTCAATCGGGTATATAAGTTATCATGTTATTTGAAGCAGTGATTTTTTGTTAGCACTTTTTTTAAGTTTGTCATTTTTTGTGCAGAAAGGATGGAAATTTATTTAATGCTACCATAGATCCGAAGTCCCCAGTGCCATCAACATCACTAGAGCCAGCTCCTGCTTCACGTGGCAATGATTTCAATAAGACATCTGGTCAAGGAACTCATAGTAGCACCCCTGTGGCAAAAAAAAAAAAATCATCCAGAAGGATTACTCTAATTATTGTTTCTGCAGTAGCTTCTGTCATTGTCTTGGTTTTTATTGCGATAGTAACTCTCAATTTCTTCTTGTCAAGACAACAAGAAAGAAAATCAAATCAAGAAAAGGCTCCAATGCGGGGGGGGAGGGTGGCATATGAGAGACCATGGATGGAGACAGGAATAAACACAAATTTATCTGTAGAAAGCAACCAAGTAATGAATGCTGAAAATGAAATACCCATGACCAAGGGTAAATCTATTCACTCAGAATTGTATGATACCTAAATTTTATATTTCTTTATTAAAGATTATTATTATTTTCTACAAAAATGCCTCTAGTTAAGGAATCAATCCCCCCAACTCCATCAAGATCTGTCATTCCATTCTCTGTTGCATCACTTCAGCAATACACTGACAGTTTTAGTGAAGCAAATATTATTCTAGAAGACAAGCTTGGAAAAATATATCGGGCAGATATTCCTGATGGAAAGGTACAGTATTCTGCTCTTGAAAATTCGTTTTTTCAACTTTTGAACTACTATGCTACGTGTATGATTTGCAAAATGCTTTCCAATCTACTTTGACTAATTATACTTTTATTACTTTACATGGTCTTTGCAAGTTCTGTTTTCATATATATGATCTATATCTTATACGACTTCATCGAAATATCACAAATTCCTATTTTGATTGGACTTGATTTAACCACTCTCCCTCATTAATTAAAGTATCTTTATGTTTTTTTCTTTCAGAAATTGATGGTTATGAAGATAGATATCAGAGAATCCACACTGTCAAATGATGAATTTCGTAATCTGGCATTCCATGTGTTTGAACTTCAACACCCTAATATTCTTGAACTTATCGGATATTGTACGGAATATGGACAACGGTTACTTGTATACACTTACTTTAGTGGAAGGACTTTACATGATATCCTTCATGATGAAAATGATATCAAAAGGAAGTTATCATGGAATGCACGCATTGAGGTGGCACTTGGAGCTGCCAGAGCTTTAGAGTAAGCAAATTGATTTTTTTCTTAATGCATTTTATATGCCAATATTCATATTTTTTAGTTTCCTTGTTTAATATATGCCAAAGGTCAACAAGAAAACCCTTTCTTCTCAATATTTTAGGTACCTCCATGAAGGTTGCCAATCACCAATTATACATCAAAAATTTGAGTCTTCCAGTATTCTACTTGATAATGAACTCTCCGTGTGTGTTTGTGACTGCGGTCTAGCTTCTATATCATCACCCTCCAACTCTGTTTCTCAGGTATTCAAAATGCTAGATATTCAGTTTGTTTATGTTATAATAAGATTATAAGATGCTAGGTTGTGTTACCATAAATTACCATATTCTCTTTATAAAAGAATAGAATATAATGCAAAAGACAAAAGCTTAATAGGAAACTGATATCGATTATCGATCTCTGATCCCAGAGGGATTGAAGCTCCACATGATTCGAGTAATTGATGCTGGGTTTCTTTACTAGGTCCAAACAAGTGAAAGGGTGATGAGCGCCCAACAATGATCGCTCTAAATCTTCGGTCGACTGAGGATTGAGTCCAATGGATGGTCACTCTAAATCCTATAATTGGTCGATTGAAGATCATGCTTATCGACCAGATTCAGATGAAAAATGGGAGGTTCAAGTCCAACAATCGTCTCTCTAAATCTTGCATTTGGATGTTTGGTCGATTGGGAATCGGGTCCAATGACTGATTGGGAATCGGGTCCAATGACTGGATTGAATCCAACAGTTGGATTCGAATGGCAGAATTAGAGAGTGACATCCAACAACAATTGCTTTAAATTCCATCTTCAGTTAGGTTTCTAGAGCTCTTGAATGATGTAAATGTATGTGAGTCAGTAAATGTGAGATTGTAAGGTGGCATTCCTTAAAGATAGTAAATCGAAACGAAGAAGAAGATAGAAGTTTAAATATTCAGTTACCGCATTAATAATAAAACTTGAGTTTTTATCTACTATAATCCATCCACAAAGATGATCTATTCATAGATCGTCCATGTTACCCTTCTCAGTTCTTACCCATAACAATTTACCGATGAAGAAGAAGGAAAACGACGACGATCAACAGATCGGAGAAGGAGAAGAAGAATGACAATTTGCCATTGTAATGGTTTAGAAGAAGAATTAGTTGTAATGGTTGATTAACAAAGAAAAGACAGAATTAAATAAAGTGGAGTTTAATTCTTATTAATCAAAACTATAAGCATACAAGTATACAACTTAACATTAATGTACAAAATTGATTAGCTTTTATGATCATGCATAACTCCTATTTGTCAATGTAAAGTCTAACAGTTACTTATTTCATACATATACCTTTATGGGTGACTTTATGATATTGGTTTGTTACTTTATTATTTTATACATAATCCTTATGGATGAATTTATTACTATATCCTTTATATTTATAATCTTTACAAACCCTATAAGAAAAGTGATGATACCCCTGGTCCATCAGACCATGCCTACCCCCAATCCAGCTCAACAGACCCATCTGATCCAGTGGACTGGACTCTGCCCGACCGACCCGGCCAGGTCGGATCCGACCCAAAAGGTTAATCAAAAAGAGCCCGGTCCAACATGGCACTAGGCCCAGGAAGAAATTGTATAAATACCCCTAGGGGTCGACCTAAGAAAGGGGATTGAATTGTGAAATAAACAGAATACTTTGTAGTAGGGAGTGATTGTCTGGTGTCGTACTTGATACCAAACGATCAAAAAGCAATGTATCTCAGATTGAAACTCAGACTATATTTCAATGGGAATTCATGACTACTTAATGTGTAAAGAGTAGAAGATAGAAGAAGAGTAGGTTGAATTGAAGAGGAAAATAGGTTGCATTTATATAGATAGAATAAGCTAGATGAAGAAGAGAAGAAGGTATCTGTCGATGATCACCAAGTGTGAGTCCAGTAAGCAGTTACAGACGAGTGGAAGGAAGAAGAAGAAGAAGAAGATTGAAGACAAAGAAAACAGTTTGTTTGGTGTTTGTTATTCTCATTAGTCAAATTCAAAACTTAATTACAGTTTATACATAGATTGTTTATAACTTTATATAATGATGTTAATGATTTGGTATCAAATGTGATACCAGACAATCTTTCTATAGTAATGTATTTTGTATAAATGATAAAAGATCCCCCCAAAGTTCAACCCCTAGGGGTATTTATACAATTTCCTATTGGGCATGGACGTTGACGGGTCCCACCCACCAGGTCTGCCAAGTCGGGTCCAACCCACTAGATCGTCCTGGCCCCAGTGGACCTGATCTGATGGACCAGAGGTATCATTAGTACCCCCCTCTCTATATACTATAAATCTTCTTTTCCCTTTTTGTGACATTTACTGAAGTCATCATGTTTGCACTCTCTATTCTCGAAGAACTTGGCCGCGAACTGGTGCATCAACAAGCCGCTTGGTCCGAGAGTCTCATCCTTCATGGGGAAGAAGCCTGTGCCCTTGCTGCTACGGAGAGTCACTGTTTGAATTCTCTGCTTCTAGCCGTACATCGTCGTCTCTCGACTCCTAGGCAAAATGACAGCGACGTCGTTGTGGTTGAGCTCCGCATTATTCAGGTCCCTGATGCGCCTGCAGCTGCCCCAGTCGAGCAGGTTCCTGACAATCCTATCGTCACTCTACCAGTCCACCTCCCGCTCGTCGTCGTCGGGGCCGCCGACAACGATCAGGCCGAGCGTTACCTGACGTCCCCCAACTGACCTTCGTCATTTCCTTTCGCGTGGGCCAACTTGATGGGTGCTACTGATGATTCCCGTCACGGGACCTCTGCGCCACTACTTTATTTCCTGTCGTTTCTTTTCCATTGTGATTGAAGATACAATTTTTGTTTTACTGGGTTTGCCGGGTCGAATCCATTGGACCTGGTATGATTGAGCAGAAGTATCATCAGATGTAATTTCATAACTGATATTATTGGTATAATAGTGAAAGTCTCCCCAGATTCTCTCTATTTATAATTCTACTATTTCATGCTTTATTATTCCTTACACCTAGGACCAAACTATATAAGAGAGTGACGATGATTATATTTTCTTCTTCTTTCATTTCTCTGCATTTGTAATTGGGCTATGCCCCCTCTTTTCAATAATGAAATATTTAAATTTATAAAAAACAGTTTCATCGTTCCCCTCTTATTCTGCTATTTAATCTACATTTGCTTTACCGGCTTCTTTGAAATTGAACTGGCATCTATTTGTTTATTTTCTATTTTTTATAGAAGAAAACTAAGTACATTGGAAACATGGGGTCTGAAATAATAAAATAATGCCACCTGCATCTATGCTTAAAAACTTATATATATCAGTAATTCTGTGTCTAAAACTAATGTAAATGCAGATATCCAGACAAATGCAATCATTATTCAGTTATGAACCTCCAGAAATCAGGGATTCAGGCACACATTCTGATCGCAGTGATGTATACAGCTTTGGAGTCGTGATGCTAGAACTTCTTACAGGACGTGAACCTTATGATAGGTGAGTTCATCTACACTTTCTAAAGTCTTCCTAGATAATATACTTAGAACCTTGGATCATATAATTCTTCAGTGATGCCTTAATACTTGACTTTTTGTTAGATGCTAAATTTCTCCTAATTCCGAAGCTGTGTTATCTATTAAGTTCAAACATTCAAGTTTTATGGTCACGTCTCAATTATATGCAGCTCGCGTCCTCGAGCAGAACAATATTTAGTGAGATGGGCCAGCACTCAACTCCATGATATTAATACATTGAAAAGAATGGTGGATTCTTCTATAGCTGGAAAGTACCCAGTGAAATCGTTATCACGGTTTGCAGATATCATCAGTCGATGCATTCAGGTATTTTCTTTTTATTACTAGTGTGTCAATACTTAGATTTATCATCTTTATGATTTAAAATTTTTGCAAGTTCAGTATTTTATAAAAATATCCGAACAATAAATAGCAATTTGGCAAAAAAGAAAACATATTACCATATTTTGATTGTTTTTTTACCCTCAATATTAAATGTCTTGAAGTAGAGAATCTAAGTCATTCTCTTGATCTGATATCAGGAAGGATCTGAATTTCGACCACCAATATCTGAAGTTGTTCAAGATCTCAGTAGAATGGTTCAAGTAATAAAAACGGAAGATGAAAAATCTCATGGAAAAACAGATTGATGAGTGTATATCTTCTGTTTCTCATACCCTTATCTATATCAGATATGTAAAACTGCCGCTTTCTTTTCTTTGAAGTATGAACTTTTGGTATCATGATTAATGTGATCAGTATGTTTATTGATTAGAAAGAAGAATCGGAATCTTGGGTTGGGAGGAGGGGGAGGGGGGGAACTGATGAACTTATAAAGACCCCTCCACTGAAGAGTTGGCATTACCAAGTAACCGCATTCCTGCAAAATATAATTATATCATGTTGCATTGTATATTATTAGTATTAATATGATAAGTTGATAACAAAACTACAATTTTTTTAATCATTTATTTATATATTAATTCATTTTCTTGTTGCTTTCAAAAATTCAGTTTCTTGTTATTGTTTATTAATTTTTTACAATTAAGCTACGGGTTTTCTACTAATATAATTACTTATACACATCACACCTACACTTCCTCTGCTACTGTCTTTTATGTTTACGCTAATATGATTACTTAGTCACATCACACATACACTCCACATCCTACTAAGCAGTGTATTTATCCTAATATGAATACTTAGGCACATTATACATACACTTTCTCTGTTAATATGATTACTTAAACAATTCACACATACATTATTCCTGTTACTACCTAATGTACATCTGCTAATATGAATACTTAGACATGTTGCACATACACAAAATCTACTACTATCCAGTGTACTTTTAATATGATTACTTAGGCACATCACACATAAAGTTCCTCTACTAATATGAATACACACATCAAACATACACTACACAACTTACCACGCAGTGTATTTCTGGTAATATAAATACTAATTAGGCACATCACACATACACTTCCTCTGCTACTACATTTTGTGTTTCTGCTAATATAATTACTTATACACATCACACATCAGTGTATTTTTGCTAATTTAATGTATGGGTCGGGTACCAACAAACCTCTACCTTGTATTTACTAAATATCTTTAACTAATGTTATTATATTCAAGGAAACAACAAAAGGTAAAGGTAAGACTAAATTTCTTATCAGAATCATTCTTATCTGATAATAAATTTATGGGTCGTTTACTTTTATCAGGAATTTCAGTTTTTATAGCCCTTCTTCCATAACTCTGATATCTTTTCTACTTCATGCCTTAATTATTTTCCTATTCTATTTTCTTGGATTTATTTTGATCATGGCCTTTATGATACACCAGTTGATGAAGTATTTTGGTTCACTTCCTGCTCAACACCCTGACATTGCTTCCTCTCGCCTTCAGCACCGCCGTCGATCGCCGTCAGCCTGCCAAGGATTCGTCATTGTCTGTTAGTCAATGAATAGCCAATGACTTAAGGGAAATTACATATTCACCCTTACACATTCAAAGATCTGCAACATTTCTTAATTTTTCTCGCAATTTGCTTATAGAATCCAAAAAGATAAGTTTACAGTAATTATTTTCCTTCTTTAATTATTTATTAGCGACCTTCCGGCCATCGCCAGAACTCTCGGTTTCCTTTCCCTTACATTGGTGTTTTTAATTCCGACTCACCTCCTATGGCTAACTAAGGCTCTCCAAAAACGAACGTTAACCAACGCATAGACGCTCTCATCGTGTGGAGGGGAGGGGAGGGGAGAACACAGACTGCATATTATGTGGGGGGTCATGGGAATCACAAGACCATGTCTTCTTCAAATGCAAGTTCTCCAAGGATCTATGGACATATATTTTAAATGCAAAACCCAGCTTGATTACGTGTGCAGGTCTATCTTTAGAACAGGTCATGGCACAGGCAAATGCAAGGACAAAGAACTCACCATGCTGGGGCCTGACGTGGACGTACACGACAGCGATAGTATGGGGAATCTGGACTGAAAGGAACAGGAGAGTGCATGAGGACAGACGCACGAGCCCACAGGAGATAGGGAGGAGGACAGTACAGGATGTAACAGCGACATTCAAGGTAGACAGGTATAAAGCAAAAGGTACGAGAAGGGAACAGAGATGGATGGATATATGGACCGGAGGTGCCCAGTTGGCGAGAACGTGAAACTTGTTTAATTTTTTATATTTGATATTGAGTCTGTAATCGTATTTTAATAGGAACTTGTATTAAGGGAAACTAAAACTGAGGTATATGGTGGGATGGGGTTCAACTAAAAATAGAACCCTGTCTTGCCAAATACTATGGGAGGGGACAAATTGGTAAATGGAATGACCAAAAAAGTCATATCCATATAGAGTTCTATCTCCCAGGGGGTGGGCTCTATTATTAAAGTAGAAACGATATGTGGAATCACTTATGTGTAGTGGACCTAAAGGTAATGGCAGAGTTTTCCCTTGGCAAAGGAAAAGATGCCTTGGGCACACCAGGGTTTTTACACTCCCCATTGTCTTAGGCCCACTACGTAAGAACGATGAGGCATAGATCGTTTTAGGAAACATCGAGTCAGTTCCCCAAAGGTTGTGAAGACCCAAACGATCGTAAGATCCGGGGTTGGAACAATGCGAAGGGTGTGGGGTGGATCGCATGTGATCACACTCCTTTTTTTGTTTCAGAATCTATATTATCAGTTGGTTTTGTCTCAAAAAAAAAAAGACGCTCTCATCGTGGCACAATCTGAATACGAACGAGACCATGGCAACAAGAGAAATCTCTCGACTGGAGGACAGAATGGTTGCGGTTCTGATGTAATAACTACTCGTGTAATTGAGAGAATGGAAATGGACGGAAATTTTATTGAATTAAATGAAGGATTGCAAGTCTGGAAATAGAAACAACATGGACAGGAAAAGAAATGACAGCAGTATGAAAAGATCCAACAGGAACGCGGTCGAGGACGATTAATATAATTCCGTATACTACTTCGACCGGACTCTTACCGGTAGTCCGATTTACGAAGGCATTATATGCGAACTCAGCCATGGCTAGTACTTGTTCTCACCCTCCCGGATTTTGGTCTACTAGAGCTCTTAATAGACTGCCGACTTAGGGTCGCGGTCGAAGACTAGGGACAATGGCATTCCGTGGAGCCTTACTATCTCCTTAATGAACAACTCTGCGATTCGAGCAGCATCGTCACTTTTTTGCAAGGTAAAAAGTGAGCCATGCGTTTGAATCTATCGACGACAACGCAAATTGAGTCTTTCCCAGCCGGTGAACGAGGTAGACCGGAGATGAAGTCCAATGATAGGTCTTCCCATGGTCGTGTAGGTATGGGCAATGGTGTATATAATCGGGGTGCCTATTTTTGTTCTCTGGCAAACTAGGCAGTGTTTGGCGTATTTTTTAACCTCTTTTCGTAGCCCCGGCCAAAAAACGTTCTTCCAGCAATTGATACGTTTTGTTAATACCGACGTGACCCCCCAGGTTGTTGCTATGTAGTTCCCTAATCAGCTTCATCCATAGGTTGGATTTGGGGATACAAATCCGATGATCTGCAAATATGAATCCGTTTTTCAGATGGAATCCTTGGATTTTTTTTCCGTCTTGCGTCTCTCTCCAAATTGGCCCGAACTCCTCATCTTGTTCATACTCATTTTTTACTTCTTCTACCTCAGGGATTTGTATTCTTACTATCCGTATGCTAATGTTTCACTTTTCCGGCTGAGAGCGTCGGCGACTTTGTTACCGTACCCCGGTTTGTGTAGGATGGAGAATGTGAATCTTTGTAAAAATGTTATCCACCGGAGGTGCATGCGGTTAATGGTCGTGGCCGCGTTAATATCCTTTAATGCCAGATGGTCTGAACGGACGATGAAATCCTGTTGTAAGAGATACGGTTCCCAGTTCTTGAAGGCTGGCACAATGGTATAAAGCTCTATTTCGTAGGTGGTCCAATGTTGGCGTCCTTCTCCCAATTTCTCGCTATAAAACACGATTGAATGACTCTCTTGCGTTAGAACACCCCCGATTCCGGTGTTACAGCCGTCGCATTCGACGATGAACAGTTTGTCGAAGTCGGGGAGTGCAAGTACCAGAGCAAATACAAGCTTACTTTTGAGTTCTTTAAAACTGTGACTGGCTTCGGGTGACCATGAGAACGGTCCCTTCTTTAGGCAGTCGGTCATTCCGGCTGCTATGGTACTAAAATTTCTGATGAACCGACGATAAAACGATGCGAGACTGAGGACACTCCGAACTTCCGTCACTGTTCTCGGTTCTGGCCAGTTTCCTAACGTTTCCACCTTCCTCGGGTCAGTGGGCAATCCTTGAGCGCTCACCACAAATCCTAGGAATGTCAATTCCGTAACTCCGAATACGCACTTCTCCATGTTCAGTCGCATTGAATTTTTGTCCAGCAACTGTAATACTTCAATCACATCAGTCATCGAAGTAGTCAACCGTGGTCCTTCCGATGACCAGACGCAATATCATCATCATCAACCTTATGAACGTCGACGGAGCGTTCGAGAGGCCAAACGACATCACTACCCACTCAAATAGTCCAACCGGTGACTTGAAAGCCGTTTTCCACTCGTCCCCGGTGCGAATCCGGACTTGGTGATAGCCGCTCCGGAGGTCGAGTTTTGTGAAGATTGTCGCTCCCGACAATTGGTCTAGTAGCTCTTCTACTCTCGGTACTGGAAAACGATATCGAATCGTTATTTTGTTGATCGCTCGGCTATCCACACAAAGCCTCCAGTCGTCGTTCTTTTTCGGAACGATGAGGGTGGGAACAGCACAAGGGCTGGTGCTGGGGCGGACTGCTCGATTAATTCGTCGATTTTTTTCTGTAAGATATCTGCCTCCTTGAGATTCATGCGATAGTGCGGTAAGTTTGATAGGGATGCTCCAGGGGAGAATTCGATCTCATGGTCTCTTTCCCGTCGTGGTGGGAGTTCGGTTGTGATGTCCGATGTGGTCAGCCGCGGGTGTGCAATTAAAAATTATTCGACAGCTCGGGGAATAGTGGTTGTTACATCCGTCCAGATTGGCTTTGCCGTGATCGCCCACCCGAAGCCCTCTTCTGTAATGGCTTGAGTTAATTCTGCTCTGGACACAACTGTTACGGCAGGCTTTGGGTCCATGATTACCGGTCCTGGTGGGAGTGGAGTCAAGACCAATCTCTTCCCGTTGAAGTCGAGGATGATTTGGTTGGTTTTACCGCGGTAAGTATAGTCTGTATCAAACTGCCACGGACGGCCCAGCAATATATGGGACACATTCATCTCTACTACGTCACAGAGAACGACCGCCTGGTACTCTTTGCCGATCGTAATGGGAACACAGCATTGCTCGGATACTTTTTTAATATTGGACTCGTCGATCCAGGAAACGAGTATGGTTGTGGATGCTTTATTATTGGCAATTTCAATGCTTCGACGGCTCGTCTAGCAATTAGATTATCTGTGCTGCCACCGTCCACCAAAATGTCGCACAATTTGCTCTTACTGTTCCACGAGTTCTGAACAGGGTGTTGCGTTGGTTCTCTTCGACGATCCGTAGTGTAGCGCATAGTCTTTTCAACATACAAATGAGCGGTAGTCCTGTGTCATCAGGTTGTAAAGTTGTTTCTTCGACCTCGGTTTGATCCAGTTGATCAAGAAATTCTTGTTAGTCTTCCACAAAAGTATTAAATCGACGCCAGGGGCAATCTGAAGATTTATGACCGGGTTGGCCACACTTGTAACAGATGAGAGGCGGTCGGGTGTAGGAGTCCGAGTTAATTTTTAGTTTCTCTCCAAGAAGTCCTTTACCACTATCGGGGGTGTGGTGGGCCGACGGCGAGTCGAGTCTGGTGGTCTGTGGATGCGACGGTGTTCGCGAATTCCTCGATAATTGTTTGTCTATTTGCGAGGCGCAATTCATCGAGTCTGCTAGTGAGTAAGTGGGCAGAACAGATACACTGTCTTGGATAGGAATTCGAAGGCCAGCAATAAAACGTGCAATCATCTGCTCCTCGCCTTCTTTCAGCTCACTGCGGGCCGCCAACCGGTGGAAATCGTCGGCGTACTCGTCGACTGATCGAGATCCTTGCCGGCAGTTCAGATATTCCGTAAACAATGCTCGCTGTAGTTGGCGGGCAGGAATCTTTCGTACATGAGAGCCTTCATTTTTCTCCACACTAATATCGGTCCCTTGCGTCGATTGGCTCTGCTGGATTGCGTTTGGCGCCACCATGCTTTGGCGCAACCCTTCAGTCGAAGTGCGACGAGTTGCGCAGTGGAGTTTTCGTCGACCGGGACATAAGCAAAATACTCGTCCACATCTGCTACCCAATCCACGAATGTTTCGTTATTCGTCAGTCCATAAAACATGGGAATGTCGGCCTTCAGCCGGCTCGACAGGTGAGTCCCGACGTTGGATCGTTGCGATGCTGGTCGCTTGAGGGGGAACTCCTTGTCCGATGAGCCATCTTCCCATGTAGGAGGGCCCGGTGGTCGTTGGTGGGGAGTGGCCTGGAACGTTTGCTGGAGTGTTGGTTGGAATGTGGACTGGAAAGTGGGTGGTCGATTGGATGGGAAGAAATGTGACGGTGGAATGCCGGTGGTGGTGGGGTTGTATGGTGGAGGGGTTTGGGAACCCGTGAGCACTGAGGCGTTCACAATTGCGATTAATGTGCGAACCTCGGTGTGTTGTTCTTTCATGAGCTCGGACATCTTGCGCAGCATATTATCTTGGAAGGCCTTCAGCTCGGAACGGCGAATGTAGGGATCACTTGCTTCGGCCATGGATCGACGCACTCGTAGGATGTGCGGTGCAGAGAATCTGATACCAGATGATGTAATAACTACTCGCGTAATTGGGAGAATGGAAATGGACGGAAATTTTATTGAATTAAATGAAGGATTGCAAGTTTGGAAATAGAAACAACATGGACAGGAAAGAAATGACAGCAGTATGAAAAGAGCCAAAAGGAACGCCGTCGAGGACGATCGCCGGGAGACCTGAAATGGGAAGGAAGAGACAAGGATTGGTTAGGACAGGTAACAGAAAAGAAGGAAAAGGTAGTGCCTAAGGAGTGGATTCAATAACTGCCTTCTTTGGAAGAAGGTGGCTAGATCCCTTTTTATCGCACGCAGGGGTGAGCTCATTACCCGTGTAGGCTATTACGGCTTGGGCTGTCTCGACTCTCGATGGGCCGGTCTACATCAGGTTCTGACTCAACTGGAGTCATTTCAACCTTTATCTCATCACCCAGACTTGGCAAAACTCACTAACGAATCAATTTCCCCCTGTAGATCGATATTTTTTGAAGGCGAATGATTCAATCGTGCAAGAATGGCCGTGCCATATATCGAGATTAACTCACTACGTCGAGAATTCATGGCTAGCAAATTCCTTAGTGACTTGGTGAATTACAGATTGACACCGTGTTATCTTAATGTGTTTACTAGTTAGAATTGAAGCAAGATCTCAGTCTATAATTTTTGGCGGTATTACACAAATAATTTTCGTTTAGTTTTATTGTAAATTGCATTTGGGATTGTTGTTGTTGGATGTTAGATTTGATGGTGAAGAATATATGATTAATTTTTATAATACGCGCAGCATACAAATATACAGTATAAATGATAATATGTGCAATATGCTTGGGAAAGATGGAATGAATGAATAACGAGAATGGATGGAAGGATAAATATTGAATGGAAGGGATGATTGAGGATTAGAGTTTTGATGTTGGTAGAAAAAAACATTTTCTAAACCATAACTGAGAACTAAAAGTCCTCCTTAACCCAGCAATGTGGGAGTAAAGAATTCCCCTTCAATTAAAATCCCCACAATCAATTTAAAATCCGACCTTCAATTTAAAAATCCGACTTTCAATAAGCTATAGATCTGTAATATACTGCTCACTCACTCAATTAAAGACCAGAGGAATCCCAGCTTGCATCCACAGCTCTAATAATTTTTTCATGTAGGGATGCTCCTGAGCAAGCAATTATGCCTCTATCAAGGCTTTCTAAGTAGATGCCTTTAGAAAAATCCAATGGACTTCCACGAGCATCTGTAACAACTCCACCAGCTTCCTCGATGATGACCACACCAGCAGCATGGTCCCATATTTTTTCTTTGTATCCAGCTCTTGCAAATTTCATAAATATCTCTGCATCGCCTCTGGCTATAGCAGCATATTTGACCATACTATAAACGCGCAGAGGCTGTTTCCTACAACCAGAACAGAATAATCAGGCGAAAGCCCAAAAGTCGATAAATGAATAATTGTATACATGTCGACAATAACATGCTTCTCTGCTGCTAACCATTATCATTTATCTTTCTCTAAACTTTATGATTGTATAATATGTCAATAACAATTTTGAAGAACATAATAAATACCTTGGAAACTTGCTTATAATTTAATATGGGATGGTAGAAAAGGGATACCTTGGAAGCAATTGATTCTCCCCAAAGAGGGACTGGGAATAAGAAACCTAGACACCATAGTCTCAGCTATAAACATCGAAAGAAATGCCAAATTCTGGAAGAAATCAGACTCAATTCTTTCAAATTGGATACAGGAAATATATATCAGAGACACGGCACTGATGAATATCCAAATAAGAAACAGAATAGACTCACATTTCTGAAAATATATGATGGAAAAAAGGAGTAAATCTAATAACCTAATAGATTGTGAGGCAAACTACACTATACAATGGAAAAATGGGAACCCAAACAAAAAACTAACGGCTATCTGTCAGGAAATCAGGGATAAGAGTCATAAGGACACCCTAGTTGAAGGTTGGGCACAAAAGCCTACCAAATTTTTCATCTTCCTATGGAAAATCAAATGGGGACACCTAAACAGTAAACACATTTGTTAGATTGAGTGGCTAGGGAATGCTACTTCCTTAGTTCCTTTAGTCCAAAACCTAAATAAAATATTATGGAAAATTCTAAACATCCCTGTACCTATCACAAACCATCCAGACATTTGGTTAGGAGACCTTATTGAGGCTTGTCAATAATTTACACATGACTCACCAATTTGGGGCCTATTATGGAATGCAATAGGGACCTTATACTGGCACATGAACTGAAAGAAATTGCAGATGGAAACAACATATTCTCATACCCCGGAAATAGTTTTCAAAGAAGTCATCAAGGACATCAGTCTCTCCTCCTTCAAGTATGAATGCTTGAAGAAGAGTTGTTGTCGTCCACCGGAGACCAACACAATACAAACATGAGAGACCAACCTCCTGAGGCAGATAGCCTGATTTTTTATTAGGCAATATGGCTGAATGAAAAGTGTCAAGAGGAGTCTACCCCAATGTTTTTCTTTTTATTACTTTATTTTCCAGTTTATTTCAGGGCATTGCCCTTCGTTTTCTCTATAAAATGAAAATTTAACTGCTTCAAAAACATATAATAAATACTAAACTGAAACAAAACAATGCAGGGAAAATAATCTCACCTTAATCCAACACTCTGTGCTAATCCAGCTGTGAATGAATGACTCGAATTAGCCTTTTCAACAGGTTCACAGAAGATTGCCATTCCGGGATCATCAACGGTAGATACCTGGATAGGTTTGACAAAGATTGGAAGTTCCAGTTTTGCACGATCATGAACAAGTGGCTGCATCCAAGCTTCACCGCTACCTTTCTTAGCATACATTACACAACCTTTGTGCCATAACCCAAAACTTGGAGGAGACCATTTGGACATGATTCTATAATACCGCTGATGATAATCAAGCCACGCTCTCTTCATTGGATAGTTTGGGCATCCAAGAACCCCAAGAATAATTTTTCCATCTTCAATAAGTGCAAGAGCAACAGCATATTGATCTCCACGAACAAAACCTAAAGTGCCATCAACCGGATCAAGAACCCAGTATCTTCCTCTAGGACCGCCAAGAGAGTTGCATCTGCTAATAGCTTCGAGGATCTCATTCGAATTGAGAGTTTTCTTTGGACCAGTTAATCCATATTTCGATGCCTCAACTAGGCAGTTATTTACTGTGCTCACAACAGATTGCAATAAACCTGCCGAATCTGGTCTTCTTAGAGTCAGGACATCTTCCTCAGCAATTAGTGATACATTTTCGTTGCCAAAATGTTCCGAAAGTACCCAGCTAACAGTTGCTTGGACGCTCCAATCTATTTATGTAATGAGATCTGGAAAATTTAGCTGATATAGCATGTAAAAAATACTTCATTGTCCAAAAAGAAAAGCAAATGAGAATTGCACACAAAGCTGAGCCCAGTTTGGAAATTTCTTTTAGTTATTAAAAAAGTAGGGTAATTACTAATTACTACTCATAGAAACAGTAAAGATGACTTAACATCTTAATGGAAGAACATAAGGAAATAACAAAGGACGAAGGATTACTTAAAATATATTTTTCAATGCTATTCTTCTTCTTGAGGCAATCCCAATGTCCCATATATAATCAGTATATAATGAAGACTTTGATTTTCATGAATCTTGATCTACATTCCATATATCTTAAATTCGTAGTATTGCAGAAGGGGCGTAATTTGTAAATCCAGCAAGGGTATCTTATATAGAAAGAATTGTTTGCAGTAGATCAATCTAGTCCCAAAACAAGTACTGTCTGTGAAAAAGATAATTTAATCCTTATTTTATCAGTACCAGAAACTTCATCAGTACCACCAACATTAAAGAATAAACTACTGTCAGCCCCAGTCTTATCAAGGTTTTTGATGGGTGTGTATATGTAACCATGCGAGATCCCCTCATCGCCTAATGAGGGGCTCGCATATTTATGGGTCTTAGCGGGATCCGGCTAAACCCGACCCAAATACCCAATTATTATTATTTAAAAAAACTACAAGGAAAAAAATAAAACCTAAAAACCCTACCCACGATTTTCCCGACCACCATCTAACCTTCCCACCCTCGCCGGAGCTTCCAGACCTTCCCTCCTCGGCGGACCTAGTGCCTCCCTATTTCCAAAAATACACTATAATTTTATGCTCGCATATGCAATATGCGGACCTGGCCATCGCACGACCGCATCAAAAACCTTGAATCTTATCCCTATTTGATTTCTCCAAAATATTTGAAGATGAGTGTGATGCGAGTATTAAGGGAATGGGGGCAGTTCTAAGTCAAAATGGTCACCCAATTGCATTTCACAGTGAGAAATTAGCTGTTGGAAGAAGAAATTGGACCACATATGAACAAGAATTGTTTGTGGTGGTGAGGGCTTGCAAAGTTTGGGTGCACTATCTGATCCAAAGGGAATTTGTGGTTCTAACTGATCATCCACTTCTAAAACAGATCAATGACACTACTGATACAAACAGAATACATAGTAGGTGGTTTTTAGATCTACAAAGATTCGAATTTACTATAAAACATAGGTCTGGTCAAAGCAACAAGATTGAAGATGCTCTTAGTAGAAAAAAAAACTCCTTATAACTATTTGGAGGTGAGGTAACAACATTTGATCTCTCAAAGAATTATATGATTAGATGAGGACTTTGCAACTATTTGGGCTCAATGTTTGAACAAAGAATCAGTGAAGGGTTCCTATTTAAATTCAACATATTGTGTATCCCACAGACACCCTTGAGACTACAGGTGTGCATTCTGGGGGTCTAGCTGGTCATTTTGGCAGGTTAAAACTCTGACCTAAGTCACCTAACTAGAAGAAAGATATTGCTGGCCAGGCATGAGAAAAGAAGTAGAAAACTCGTAAAGAGGTGCCCAAGGTGCCAAACAGCAAAGGGTAGTGATCAGAACACTAGTTTATACATTCTACTACCAATAGAAAAAGAACCATGGTTTGAATTGTCCATGGATTTTATTCTTGGTCTTCCAAAGACAAGGAGGAGGTTTGACTCAATCTTTTTAGTAGTGGATCGTTTTTCAAAAATGGCTCACTTCATCCCGTGTAAAAAAAACAATGATGTTTCTCGTATTGCTAGATTTTTTTGATGAAGTGATAAAATTACACAGCATAGTGGCATACCAAGGTCTATTGTGTCAGAGACACAAATTTTTTATCTCATTTCTGGAGGATCCTTTGGTAAAAATTCGACACAAAATTGAATTTCAGCTCAACATATTATCCTCAATCTGATGGACAGACAGAGGTGATGAGCAAAACCCTTGGAAATCTCTTGAGAGATTTAGCTGGAGTCCATCCTAAACAGTGGGATGATTTTTTTTTTGAACAGTGGGATGAGTGCTTACCTCAGGCTGCATTTTCCTACAATAGCATACCAAAAAGGTCTACTGAATGTGCACCATTTGTAGCAGCTTATGGTCATTTACCTAAGAATGTGATGGATGCAACTTCTGAACCTTCTGAAAATAAATGAGTAGAATACATCATAGAGAACAGCAAAGCAGTTCAGAAAAAGGTGATTGAAGCTCTGGAAAGAACAACCTAAAGTATAAAAAATAAGCTGATAAACATAGAAGTTTTCAAACATTCGAAGAAGGACAGATTCCCTGCTGGTACTTATTCTAAGTTAAGGGACAGAAGTTTTGGCCCTTGTAAAATCTTAAAAAAGATCAGTGACAATGCTTTTGTGGTGGATCTCCAAAAAGAATTTAATGTCTCCAACCTTCAATGTAGCTGGTTCGAAGAAATATTTTCCTCCAGAACACAATTCTGATCAATCAAGGACAATTGCATCTGAAGTGGGACCACCTGATGTAGCCCAACCCATGTTGCTACATACTTATTGACTCGAGCAGACTTGGACCATGGGTCTACCCATTTAATTGGGATGGCCCACTTCCAAGTCTCACCCAATGGAGGTATAAATCTGAGTAGACACATCACACATGTGAGAGAGCAGTTTTTTATACCAGTACTTTTTGCGAATATTCTCTCTCCTCCTTTTTCTCTCTTACTGTTTTTATTAAAAAATCACTTCCTGATTCTTCCTTTTTCCCAGATCTGTGGATTCAGATCGGTTATTTCTATTGTTTTATTGGTGGAATCCAATAAAACAGTAGATATTAGCCTATTGTTCATCCAGAAGTAGTTTTTTTTAAAGCAATTAAATTTCATTAAAAATAAGGGCAATGCCCATGCCCACATTACCTAGAGTATAGAAATAAAAAACAGGCATGGAATGCACCACTCTCCCGGTTACTCTGGAATGTCATTGGGTGCTTGTATTGGCATATTTGGACAGAAAAAAATAAAAAATACAGACAACACATTAGTAGGCTTCCTGAGGTAGTCCTTAACAAGGTTCCGGATGCGCCTCTGCGCGATGCGCCGCCACCTGGAGCATCTGATCATATGCGTGCATACGCGCTCAGATGCGCCAGTGGCATTTTCGTAAATATTTATAAAACTATAGGAAATTAATATTTTTTTATATATCTAAATTATATTAATTAAATTTTTTAGTTAAAAATATATTGGATAGAAAAATTATTATAATACATATATTTATTAATTATTATAATACCCTATAATTCATTGTAACACCAAGGTTTTAAAAAAAACACCAAGGTTTAAAAACCGGTTAACCATTTAGGGGTATTTTCGTAATAATATAGCTCTATAAATGGCTAGGGTTTTTTTAAACTTATAAAAGAGAGGCTTTTATAAAAAGAAAATAATAAATAACCCAAGAGGCTTTTAAAAAATAATAACGTAATGGGCTAGGCTGGGCCTTCTTTAATACATCTACAACATAAAAAATACTCTATAATAATAATTTATTTAACCACACTTTTTTAGTCCCACGTCGATAGAATTCAAAAAACACAAAGAAGGTTGGTCTATAAATAAAGATTCATTTTGTCTAAAACAAATATGAAGTCTAAAGAGTGGGAGGAGCTTATATTAAAAATAATATAGCTCTTTTCATGAACCAATGTATAAATTTTTATGCTAAACATTTATAAGGTCTTAAAATAAAATTTTTTTTGGCCTTTTTTTTAAAATAAAAACAAAACACTGTTTTAAGTTATTTAAATAACTTAAAACAGGCCTGGATCCGGGTCGGATTTTACCCGGATCCGACCCGGATCCGGCTAAGGGAGATGCGCCTCTCCCTCTGGGGGCGCATCATCGCATATGCGCGCGCACCCGGAACCTTAGTCCTTAAGGAGGTCATTAAAGACATCAGTCTCTCCTTTGATTCAGTGTATTACAAGAAGAGTTGTTGTCACCCTTTGGAGACATCTATGATGAATGTATGGGAGACTAACCTCATGAGGCAGCGTATCTAATTACTATATAACTAGACTACATAGCTAATGGGAGAGAGTCAATGAGCAGCATTTCATAGCAGCCACCCAAGAGACTACTAACGTGTTGTTTGTATCTTTTATTTCTTTCTGTCTATATATGTCACGACAAACACCCAATAGCATTCCATAGTAGCCATCTAGAAGTAGTTCACAGATCTTACAGCTGTAATTTTTGGTTCCACAGCAAGATCAACCTTAACAAGTGGTATCAGATTCAGGAGTAGTGATCAGGAGGTTGATGGAGGGTGGAGTAAGTCATGAAGAGTATGAAAATCTGTCCAAAGCAGTCGCCGATATGACTTTATTGGTCAGAGAAAATCTTCATGGTCGACAACCTGTAGGATAAAATCGGCAGCCACCTTTTGGCCGACCAGAAAAGCTGGCTGAGAACTTTCCTAATCAGAGGAGGGGCCACCTAACTGTCTTAGATCAACCAGGGGGGCGATTTTTAAGGGAAAGCTGACATTCAGAGAAGAAACATCCCAGATTTATCCAGATGTAATTCACAGGTCTTTCATCTGTGATTTTTGGCTCCATAGCAAGTCACTTACTCTTGGTAATAAAAGAATAAAATATTGCAATTACAAACAGAAAAAGATTAAGTATTTATAAAATTAGTTGTCTTGGAAATTGAGCCCTAGATAACTAATTCAATTCTCTCCAGCCCAATGGGAATTGGACCCATGGGAATATTCTCCACTTATTCTTATACCTCCCTTAATAATTAATTAATTGCTCATTGAAATAATTGCATATAACTCATTGCAATTATCTCAATGCAATTAACTCTAACAGAAGCTAGTGTTGTAGCATAGAAGTTAGCTTTACCAGAGGGGAGACGCGTTCATAATTCATTTTGAAATTGAATGTCTTCAAAGGAGAAACTAGAGACAAGCTTGTGGATCACCCAATTTAGGCTATTAATAATCAAATAATTCTCTATCCTATTGCTCTAATCAATTTCAGGAAGGTCTACCTCAGAGGAAATCGCACTGAGCAAGTATGGTGCAATGGAGTGACACACCACCTGAATGAGCTGAAGAAGATGTTTCCAAGCATCGACAGTGAGGACATATCGATTCCGGAAGGAGGTGAGCTCGTGCCAAAAAGAGGAATTGGACCCAAGCGTCGCCCGATCTACTTGGATCATTAGGGCTCCAACAAGGTTCCAAGATTTCACCCCAAATTACCAAGGAGCGTCAGCTACACGTGGGTTAGACTATTAAATATTTTCCTTTAATGTTTTTGGATTAATAAAGTCTTTTAAATTTCTGTTGGGCTTGGCTTTCGAGATACCCGTTTTATTGTAAACCTTAAAAGGCAAAACCTTAATTGTTTTGATTATCAACTAAATCAACCCTAATTTTGTGTCGTCACTGCTCCATTGCCCATCCAACGTGAAGTCGAGTACAACTCTGCCGTCCATGAGGATCCATCTCCCCCAACGTCAACTGTTCACTGCCGTATCGAGCCTCTGGACGAAAAGCTTAACAGATAATTCCTCGCCGGACTAAGTCTTGATTTCAGAAGTTTATCCTCGCTGTGCTCGTCTCACGGCATCCAAAATCATTGATCATCGGACCGGAGATTCACTTCATCTCATGTGAAGTGATTTCCGATTCCTCCAATATTTAGGATTGTATCATTTGTGCTTTCATATTCTGTACTCATTTAATTTCAGGGATGTCAACATCTATCAAACTAGCTTCCGATCCGGATTTTGTGATGTAGGAAGAAGCTCTCTGGAACAGTAAGTGCGTGAAAACAGTGAAGAAGAAGGAGATCTTCTTCACAAGGATCAGATCGGCTACTTGGAATCCACCAAGTTTGATCTAGATCTAAAAAAAGCAAGATAACAGTGAAAGTAGTGACAAGAACAGTAGAGAAAAGAAAGAAATATTCAGTAGACGAGAGAGAGAAGCAATTAAGGTAATACCTTACTTTGGCACAATATTCTAAACTGATCTTCCTTCCCATGGGCCCATTGCATTTATACTCACATCATTGGTAATGGGCAGCCCAATTGATTTGAGTTAAATATTCTTTAAGAAGAATGTGAATTGGCTTGACCTTGGTTAAGCCAATTACAACCCAATTGGGAACATTGGGGTCCAAGCTCTTTGGATGCATACATAACAATATTCTGTACTGCATCATTTTGTAAGATTGCAATCCTTACAAATGGAGCAGACAAAAGAACTTACAGAATTTTGCATTCTCATTCCCAAAAGCATGGCACAGTTAACAAATCAGATTGCTAGATTGGCAAGTAACGGATCATTCTCACGATATCTGAGATCATTGATCATTGAACCAGAAACTCACTTCTTCTCAGGTGAAGAAATTTCCGATTCCTCCAATCTTTAGGATTGTATCAAACTATGAAGTAATTAAACATTGGGTGTTTTCTGTAAGGTTACGGTCAGGGGGTATTAGCCCGGATCCAGGTCGTATCCGACTAAACACGGCCCAAATACCCATTTAATAAAATTCAAAAAACTTAAAAAAAAACTCTAAAACCTAAACCCTGCCTGATTTTTGCTCTCACTATCCAGACTCCGTCGGAGCTTCGACCTTGCCTGGAAACTTGCCGAATTTCTAGCAGTCCAACAGAGCACTCTCCATTTTCAGAGTGGTTTTCTTCTAGCTGGTGATTCAATCTTCTCCGGTGAGCTTCAAATACAGGGGATATATAGAAAAATAAAATAAAAAATACAGTGTAATTTATAAGTCATCGGCTGGCCGCCTAGAAAAGCTTGACGTTGACGCTGCTATTTATTGCAATTCAGAGTCGATGTATCATACTATGACGTGTGTATGGAATTCGGAATCATATAAGTAGAGATTACATAAATGAAATTTTGAAAGAAAACGGAGAAAGAGCGAGAAATAATGTGCAGTTGACATTTGAATGCAGAATATATACATGTATAAAAAAAGGAAAAAGGTGTTAAAAAAACAGACAGACAGACAGACAGACAAGTAAAGAATGGGGGAGTTGGGGATCTGAATTTCTGAATGAAAAGAGTATAAAGTGTATAGTGTAATTAATCGGATCGGTGAAATATAGAAAATATATACCTGCAACGGTAACCGGAGATAGATCGCCCTTGGACTCAATCTGATTGTGACAAGTATTTGTGGCGAGCACGAAATCCTCCTGAAGCCTCTGACACAAAGAACAAGCAAGCTGCACAGCGCTGACGGCAATATCTAATTCCTTGGAATAATTGTTGTTTGTTGTGATGTTGTTGTTTTTATTGATCGTGTGGATAATATCTCCCGATTCCTCATTGGACATCAAAGCAGAGCTAACGACAATCCTGGAGCAACAGGAGGATAGAGTAGGGATGGTTTTCCCGTCATAAAACCCAATAGTTTGGGGGTGATGTCTGCGATTCCCGATGTACATGGGAATTAATCTAGCAGCAGAGATTTTGGTGGTGCATCTCTGTATTCGGCCTGTTCCTGCCGTGGCGTTGAAGTGATGCATCATCGGGAATCTAGAATCGAAGGAAAAAAATCGGTGAGACGGTGATACAATGATGTTGTGGACGGATGAAACTGGAATGGCTGTAAAGCCCATTAATTATACGGGCCTTGTATGTATGGATCTAGGAACATAGGCCCAGTCATTGGTTTTTCCATGTGAACAGTCAACAAACTACATCGTCCTCTATGATAGGTCGTACACGAGATAGAAATAGGTATGAACAGTAAAAGTTAAGCGGAAGACAGAGATTACACATGCAGTCAGTAAATAGACAGACAGCAACAAGGTCGTAGGCTCGACACTATTACGTGAAGTTTGTTTTTTATTTTTTTATTTTTTTGATAAGTTAATTTTGAGTTTGAATGAATGAAACCAAGTTGTTTAACATCCATACATACATAGTAAAAACAATGAAACAGTAATGTGAAGTTTATTTTTCTGTTTGGATAAAACTTGACTGGTTGGTTGCATCATCAGACAGAGATTGAGACAATCACACGACATGACTCTCATGACTCATATGAATCCTGAGTATGAGTGCATGAAACATGACTCGATCTTAAGTAATTAAGTTTTTAACTTATTTTTTCAACGAAGATCAAATCATTAATTATTATTCATTCTTATACGAATACGACGGATGGATGGCAAACTAAAAAAATTAATACCAAAAACGAACGAATACATGAATAAAATGGTGAAAACAATTAAAAAATTAAATCCATGTTTCAAACAAAATAACCCCCCGTTGGATGAATTGGAATTGGAATTGTTTGGAATTGGAAATAGAATAGGTAGTAAGTACTACGTGTTGTTTGTGAAATCGATACAAGTCTGGCAGGTGCAATCCTGGAAGCGGCAGATCTCACATCCGAAACAAACACAGGTAGTACAGCCCTTGCAAAGTGTCAACCTGAAGCATCCTCTTTGAACTTTCCGACTAGCTCTCTCTTCGTCGTCCTCACACGACACCCTGCATGACGGCAAATTAAACATGAAAAGCAATTGATAGTAAACAACAACAACATCGAAATGGCATGTCAGAGCATTTATTCCATTACCTGTGAAATGGCATGTCAGAGCATTCCCAGTTACATTTTGCCAAAGCATCGTGATGGATTCGGCATTCTTCTTTGCTCCGAAGTCGAAATCTGCGTTCCTTGTTACATCGACTGCACCGGATGAACTCGTCACGATGGCATGGTCGTCCATTATGCGGCTTCGTGCTGTTATAGACCAGATGGTAGTATTTAAGCAGAACAGTCTTTGACAAAGGAACCTTGTCGCCTTTATGAATAACCCACACATTATTTTTCCATTTCCTTGATGTTTCTCGCCCCGAATGCTTTTCAAATGCGGACGGACTCAGCTTATCTGAAGATTAAATGGATTCTCTCGCTCGTCATTAAATGGTAGCATGATTCATGCATGCCAGAATAAAATTCATATCAAATATCAATTCGTTTCGTTTCCAACCGTCATGGCGTCATCGATCATTATTACATCATGCATGACTGGAAGGAAGTTGGAACACAAACCGAATATTTTTCTAACACGGATCGAAATATCGAATCATCATTGTATATTTGTATGTATGGAACGTACAGGAAAGGAAATAAACGGGATGGATCTGGAAGACAACAAACGGACAGACAAGATAACAGCTTACCTTCATCGCAACCTGGAGTGCATTCGCAGTTGATCTCGAGATGACCAGAAGGGAAAACCCTGAGCCTTCCAACAGCATCACCGTAGCGATGGCTGGTGCATCCACACATCACCTCGATGTAATCTTCTCCTATGTTCAGCCCACTGATCTCGCTCACTTCCTCCTCCGTAAACATCTCGAAGCACTCATTGCCGCCGCCCTTGTCTCTTTCAATGCCATTTGTCATCATGATTCGCGATGGGGACACAGGCACACAGCTACCGGCTGTGGAAAACAAAAACAAAAACAAAAACCAAAATCAAAACAACCAACGTTTTGATTTTTAGATAATAGAACCAATAACTTAAGCTTTTTTGTCTCACATAACAAATCTTACCAAAGATGACCGCACTATTTTTCTTCTTCTATTTCAGCAGCAGATCGAGGCTAAGGAAAGGCTTGCTTGCTCCTGTTGTTTTGGGTAAATAAATACCACTTACAAAGAAGAAACAAGGAACCAACGAACGAAAATGATCGAGGAAGAAGAAGAAAAATAAGTAGGTAGAGCAATGGAAATCCAAAGATGCGGTCGGTGGTGAGAGTTGAGAGTTGAAATGGAGGAGAAGGAGAAAGAAATGATAAAAAGATGTGGGTTTTGATCAAAAAAGCTGTCGTACGGTCTTGGGAAAGGAAAGGCGTCACCGATGAAAAGCTCGAGTCCAGAGAGTCAGAGAGAACGGAAGGAAAACCTAGCTTATCTCATCAAACATTCAAACCTAGCTTTATCTTGGGCCAACTCAAGTACTCTTCCCCCAAAACAAAAATAAATGTTCAAAAAAAATGGTCGTTTACCCTTTGGAATTTGGATTGATTAATTACACATACACACACACTATGTTTGGCTGTTTTATCGATCTAAGAGACGATACGATATTGATTGCTGGCTGGGCAACGAGTCTTTTACCCTTTTTATTAAGTTTTCAAAAATGTCACCAAGTAAACCAACCAACCCACAGGTCCACAACCATTTATTACTACAGATTAAAATCCAGATTAACCATTGCTATATATATGTCACACAAATTCCAATGATGTTACCTTACTTACCTACCATGTATTTGACACACTAAAAGTACGATACGATGTCTGGAATAAGTATAGCTTGTTAATCCTTGACTTGTAGGTCAGTAACCAATAGCGAGGTTTCCTTCCACCTTCTGATAGTTGTATCTTCCAAACTTAACCCGTGCGCTTTTTTAAATAGGCGGTAGTCATAAATGATAGTCAAATCTCGTATGAAATCTCTTGCAACGACTTTTACCAGCCGAGAGAGTCCCTCCTTGTGTCGTAAATTTCTCTCCCTCCAAAGATGTCATATAAATATTGCAAGTGCATTCCAATGTAGTTCCTAGCATGGTGCTGACCTCCTGAATTTGGATATCCCTTTCATGATATCACCCACCCTTATATCTCCTTGCTTTATCTCTGTGATACCCATAAACTTCCATAGAGCATAATCTGTCAAACTTGTAAATTCGTTCCAAAAAGTTCAGCTGAAGTCGCAATTGAAGAATAGATGGGTTGTCGTTTCCTCAACTGTATCACAAAGGACACACTTTGATGGAACCACTATCCCCCAATTTTTCAATTTATCGAATGTTCTTAGCTTACCCCATCTCAATCTCCATAAACAGAAGGTCATCTTTGAGGTACGGCATGTCCACACTCCTACGGCCAGAGGATCAGAGACGTTGTCGGTGATAATTTTGCTCTTATAAAGCTCGATTTTATACTACCGCTGACTGAGCAATCCAGTCCTGCAGAATAGCATAATTTGATATCCTCATTGACTCTCAAAATGCTAGTCCAGATCGGGGAATCTTTGGGATGGATTTGGATTTCCGTCAACTCTCTCCCTTTGGAATAGCGTGCCCGCATCGAAACCGCCCATAGAGAACTCCCATTCCAGATTTTATATGCCCATTTGACCCTAGCAACTCTTGCGAGTAGCACCGGATCCGCCAAGCCTAGACCCCGTCCTCCTTAGCCATAATCATTCTGCTCCATGTCATACCTTTAGAATTTCCCCATATAAACCGATAAATGATTTGTCGTGCTTTTTTGATAACCGTCATGGGAATTTTGAGACATTGGAACCAATATTGTAACTTCCCCACTAAAACCCAATTTGCAAGTTGGACTTTTCCTCCATATGACAATGCTCTGTTTTTCCACTTTTGAAGATACGAATTTAATTGATCAATTAGCGGGGCACAGTCCGCACCTTTGATATCCCTCCCAACTAGAGGCACACCTAGATATTTAAACGGTAAAAGGCTTTCCTGAAACCCCATCAACTGCAGTAGGTCATCCTTGATCTGATCACATGAGCTAGAGAATATCATCGAACTTTTGAAACAATTAATTTTCAGTCCTGAATTTTTTGTAAAATCAACCAGCACTGCCTTAATTGCCCTCAGAGATTTAGGGTTAGTCTTTGCAAAGCATAGCACAACATCAGCGAAAATGAGGTGCGTAGGAGAAATCGCTCCCGAAGGTATTCTAATTTCTATTATTCTATAATCTACACCATATCAGTATATCACATATACAATTAATTATAAATTTATAATCTTAGATCTTAATTAATTATAAATGGATCATGTATGGATGGACGGACACTCACGATGGCTAGCCACGTAACTGCTCCTGCTTCTGGCAGACCAAGTAACGCACATTAATAGCTAGCGGCTGCTCACCTTTTCTAACCGATGATGACCATGGTTGTATGTAGGAGAAGAGCATAAATAAAGATGGAAGCTGTTGAATAAAGTAGATTTTATTCTTTTGAGATTATATTCATTTTCGTTGGATGGTTACCGTGGTCGATCTTATACATCTTTTATACTATTGGAATACATTATTTTCATAATTGGAAAAACAACTCAAAACCATCTTGAGAATGTGTGTGTGTGAGTTTATCTTCCCGTTTGTTCTTATTTTCAGGTTAAAAATTTGGGTCGAGTTTCTGATCAACCCGAGCCATTCCCCAAGACCAAGGATGGGTGGGTGCCAATATTTTTAAAGTAAAGTAAAAGGGGTTTCTTGCAAATATTTCTAAATCGGGTGGTAAACACAGAGGTCAAAGGAGATAGCCAGTATTCCTCTTCGGAGCGAACGCCATGGGAGATAGCCAGTATTCCTCTTCGGAACGAACGCCATAGGAGATAGCCAGTATTCCTTCTAAATCGGGTGGTAAATATTTTTCCGTACCTTCCCTTTCATCTTCGGACTTCGGTGGGCGATGCCGTCACGATTTCATGATTCTAGACTTCTATTTGTATGATTACACATTTTGCTCCGTCTTATTTCTCTCTCGTACAGCCCTTCCGGAAAGCTCGTGCAAATCGAGCATGCTCTTATGGCCGTGGGTCGGGTCAGACGTCTCTTGGATGCTCTATCAATTTAATGCAATAAAACCCCGTCTAAAACCTGATGGATAGAGCGAGTGAAGGTGTCAAACCAACTGTGCTTGGCTAGTTAAGGAATTATCTAGGTTCGGGCTTGAGCTCGTCGAATCTGGTTTGGCTAAGCTCAGGCTCAACTCGTTAATGATTTGCTAAAACTCTGGTCGGGCTCGACGAACTTAACTTAAAATTGCAGGTTAATAAATATTTTAAAAAAGTGGAGTATCGATTCTACAACCTCTTTCATACTAAACAAGTATCTTATTCTTTTCAAATATAATATTATTTTTATACTTCTTTTATCGAGCTTGAGCTTTAGGCTCGGGTTCGCAAGCCCGAACCGAGCCAATCGAGTTGAGCTGTATTTGACACCCTAGAGTAAGTCATCAGTTTATTTACCAAAAAGCCACCCATTAAGAGACTAAGATAACCTTATGTCGTTTTCTTCTTATCTTCTCTCTTCTTCCACTACTCTCCCTTTCAAAAAATTCAATCTCTCCTTTCCATTGTCAAATCTTCGCTATTTCTCCTATAAAGCCAACAAGATAGGTTTTCGTCCAATTGCTTCTTCTGACGCTGTTATAGTCATGGATTACGACAAGGAACTCCAAATCGCAAAGAAAGCCGCATCTCTCGCTGCAAAACTTTGCCAGGTGAGTCGCTCTATTACTAATACCATAATCAATTGAACCTAAATTTTCTTAATTCATAATTTATTTCGTCGATCACCTATATTTAATCCGTAACATTGTCATTTGTCTATGTATTTATTCCCTTCACTAGACGGTGCAAAAGGGGATCTTGCAATCTGACGTCCAGTCAAAATCAGATAAAAGCCCCGTCACAGTGGCAGATTATGGTTGGTACACATCTTCTTTTAATTTCCTTTATTTTTAGTTATATAATTGGAGATGCACAACTTATTGGCTGCCACAGTGAATGTGGTTGCAACAGCCATCTTCTCATTGACTAAATAACTAATTGATAAGATATATAGTGTGAGATGCTAAATTCCTAGAATATTAATCAAGAAAATATATGCTCAATATTGCCATATGCCCATATGTATTTCAATAACATTTCCAATGTTTACAAATTATTTATATCAATTTAGGTCAACGGTTATATCCGTTATAGTAACTAACATATGGCAATATTGTAATTATGTATATTTATCTTTAATACCCCTCTTAAAATGATACATATGTTGTACTAAATATAACTTTGGAGTGGTCTTTGGAGTAGTACACCATTTTGAATGCTCTATTGTAGAGAATACTGTATTGACTCTATTGGATTGATGACTGATTTCTGTATTGATTATTGAATGTATCTGATTAATGTATGATTTCTGTAGATGCTGTAATGCTGTAGAGTGTGCTTATTGAATGAAATGAATCCAGTAGCTTTGTTGATTACTGCAGCAGCAAGAGTTTTTTTGTCTTGAGATTGATTTGTGTTTTATAATCTCTCTAATCTGAGACGAGTAATCAGAATATCATTAATTTGGAATTAAACTTTGTGAACAGCATATCAATGTCCAGATCTTTAAAAAAAATCACATTCAGATAATATAAATCCAAAAAAAATCAGATCCAAACATATAAATCCAGAACCTAAAAAAAACAAATTACAGATTCCAAATTACATTTAAGTAAAGAATGATTCAAAATTCTAAAATCTTTGCAGATTAAGCTATATTAAAGACTAAAATTCATTCTTAATTTCTTGCAGAGCATGATAAAGATATCTCTTGACACAACTTTTGTAAATATGTATGATATTTGTTTAGTTGTGCATATATACCTTAATTCAATGAGATTTATGGAAATATGTTGTCTGACAAAATGAATATATATTTTTATATGCTTAGACCATAAAGATGACTGAATTATTATCAGTCCAGATTAAAGGTGTGTGGTTAATTTTGTGATTTAAATCATTGCATTATAAAGGTCGACCATCTGATTTTAGTGGCCAGAGTTGCTAGTGCTCTGTATTCAGATTCTGCACTTGATATGGAATTATGGATACAGTATTTTGTTTCTTGGATGATCAAGAAACTAAATTTTCTCTTATACACGCACAAAACCCTGTTTTTGATTTTCTGGAGTCAAGAGCACCAGCATAATCAGCATCACAATACCCTATGATTTTATGATACTCGTTACTTTTTGGAAAATGTAAACCATGGTTTAAACTTTAAAGTCCCTTTTTAAGTATGAAGTTCTGGGCTCATGTACAAACTGAGAAATTCTATTTATTTAGATTAGATCAGGTCTTGTGTGTGACAAGTATTGTAAAAAGCCAATTAAGGCTTTGAAGTTAGTCACATCTTTTAAAAACTCCCTTTCACCTTTACTAAGTTAGTTCCTGGGGCTACTGGTGTTTTGCAAGTTTTGTATTTTAACATCTTGTTTTTAGTTAGGATATCTTATGCATATCTAGCTTGGTTAACATCCAGAGATTCATCAAAATTATGGATTGCTTCCATGCCTAAGAAGTATTTCAGAATTCCTAGGTTTTTGCACTTAGATTCAGTGTATTAGTAATATCATATAATGGCTTTTATGCAATTAGCTAGCTAATGCTTTAATTCTAGAATCTTCTAATGGATAAGACTTTACAGAATCTGTTAGTATGATTCTGTTAAGGTCTAATCCTCCTAAATTGGATATAAACTAATTAATAATAGTTTAGTAGGGATCGATCACTTGATCTCCTCCATTTCCCATAAACTCACTTACTGTTTCATTAATACAGTTCCAAAATGTTTTATAAAGATTTCTACTTCTTGATATTCGTTTCATAAGATCATCAACATAAATGACAATCCTGATAAAAAATATTGTCATTGTTGTAAACAAAGAGTGACGTATCCACACTACTGTTTGTGAAGTTATTTAGGATTAAAAATCCTCTTAATCTTGAGTATCATGATTTAGGTGCTTGCTTAAGACCATAAATAACCTTATTTAGATTACAAACTAGATTAGATTGCTTTTCATCAGAGTAACCTGGTGGTTGTACAATATATACAATTTCCTTTAACTCTCCTTGAAGGAATGCATTTTTAACATCAATTTGTCTAAGTTAGCAATTCCTATTTACTGCTAGGGATAATAAGATCTTAATTGTGGAAGATTTAACCACTGGGTTATAGATTAATCTATATCTTTAAGTTGTTTAAATCCTTGAGCCACTAATCTGGCTTTGTATCTTTCTATTTTTCCCACTAATTTTTTTTTATCTTAAAGATCTATTTAGTTCCAATCAGATTTATTTTTGGATTTGGATTTTCTAAACTCCATGTATTGTTTTCTATAAGAGGTTTATGCTCTTCATCCATGGCTTTATGCCAATGTGATTTAATAGCTTCTTTATAATTTTTGGGATTTAATTCATTTTTTCCACAAACTCTGCTGTCAAAGCACGGTCTTGGTAGATCTACTTCAAAAATATTATTTTGAGATCCTGATCTAGTATTTGTAGGAACACCTTCATTGTTTTCAGATCTGGGTAGAATAGAAAGTGACTGGTTTTGTGTACTGGGTAGAGTAGGAATTGATTGGCTTACCTGACTTTGATTTCCAAATCTAATTTTTGATTTTTTTTCCAGCAGTACTATGTAAATTCTGAGAGCAATTCAGATTTTCTGAATTTTCTTGATGGTTACTTTGATTTCCTATATTTGTTTGAGAATTAATTGGATTTCCTAAATCTATTTCAGGATTACTTGGATAGTTGGATTTCCTATATTTTTTTTAGAATCAACTGGATTTCCTAAATCTATTTCGATAACATTTCCAATGTTTACAGATTGCTTATATCAATTTAGGTCAACGGTAATATACATTATAGTAACTAACATATGTCAATATTGTAATTATGTATTTTTATCTTTAACATATAGGAAGCTACCTTGAGAATTAACAAAAACACTTGGCACTTGGCATCTATGATTTTGGCATCTTCATTTCATGATTTAAACATTCTCATATAATCATACACTCACGTGCTATTTGGTAATGTATTAATGCTATCTTGCTTTTCATTAAAAAAAATCACTGTTTTTTCTTATTCAAGAATAAACATAAATTCCTGATAATTTAGTCCAAATGGTAGTACCAGTGTTATCGTTAAATTGACTACCAGGGTTTATATTTTTGTGAAACTCGTCTTGTGCATACAGGATCTCAGGCATTGGTCAGCTTTGTTTTAGAGAAGGAACTTGCTCTAGAATCATTTTCAATGGTTGCTGAAGAGGTCTGTTACCATAAACATTAACTTGGTTGAAGGATTTAAATGCATATCCTATTCCTGACAAATATTATAGCAAGTAGTTCTTTTTTCTCTAGGATTCTAAAGATTTACGCAAGGAGAGCAACCAAGAAACACTAAAACGTATCACCGACCTTGTTAATGCTACTTTGACTTCTGATGGCACGTATAGCATAACCTTATCAACCCAAGATGTGATTGCTTGTATCGATAAAGGAAAATCTGATGGTGGGCCTCATGGACGTCATTGGGTGTTGGATCCCATAGACGGCACAAAAGGGTATGATATGTTTATGCTTGGATTTCTCGTGCTGGAAATTATATATTAAATTACCAATCACTGTAAATGTGTGATTTTTTGATATATTAAACTTTTAACGATTTTTACAGTGAAGCAATGTGTCACGTAATATTTGCATGTTTGGTATTTAAACTCGGAAAGCATTCTTTAAATCATAATCTGCACTTTTGGATTTAGGTTTGTCAGAGGAGATCAATACGCAATTGCACTCGCCTTGCTAGATGAAGGAAAGCTTGCCTTGGGTGTCTTAGCCTGTCCTAATCTTCCTCTAGCTCCACTCAGTGCCCAAAATAAACAGTCGTTGCCAAGCAAATTTGGTTGTCTTTTTTCTGCCAAACTTGGTGATGGAACCTACATGGAATCGTTGGATGGGTCTTCATCCAAAAAGGTTGTTAATGATTAAAAAGTAAATAAATAAGAAACTGGAAAAGTCATTTTTCACAAATATACTTATTCTTCTTCTCAGGTGTGTCAGTACAATTGAAGCACCAGCTGATGCATCATTCTTTGAATCATTTGAAGCAGCACATTCTTTGCATGATCTGTCCAGTGCCATAGCCGAGGTATTTAAGCCTAGGAGTCTTTTCTCTTCATTTAAGATTTGAAATAACAATTTTGATTTTATTTCAAAGTAGAAACTTGGAGTCCAAGCCCCACCTGTTAGGATTGACAGTCAAGCAAAATATGGTGCTTTGGCCAGAGGAGATGGCGCGATATACTTACGTTTTCCTCATCAAGGCTACCGTGAGAAGATATGGGATCATGCAGCTGGCTCAATTGTTGTCACAGGTATGCAAGTCGACGGTACCCTTATTATTTTGCATTTGGCTTGAACTTTGAAGACTTGCGGGATTTGTACGTAATTATATATTTTTTGTACCCTTGTTTTTGATGGATTACAGAAGCTGGAGGAGTCGTGACTGATGCTTCTGGCCAATCTTTGGATTTTTCCAAGGGAAGGTACCTTGACCTTAACACAGGCATAATAGCAACAAATCCGAAGTTAATGCAAGTGTTACAAAATGCTGTGCAAGCTGCAATTAGAGAGAGATCTCATTCTTCTTAGAAATCTTATCTGTATCTGTTGTTTATGACAAAGTTTGGCGTCTTTTATTTTTAGAAATCCCATCTGATGAGGGACATATCTCAAGGACCGGCCACCGCATCTACTTATTTATCAATCATCATTCTCGTTCATGTTCAATGTTTTCATGTTTTCACACGTCATTGTGTGTTTCAGGTGTTTGTAGATCCTGTTGGTCAATTAGTATTTTTTTTTGATAGTGATACTTGGTATTAAATGAAAAAAGAGTTTTTACAACATGAAAATAAAATTAAAACAGAAAGTTTTTACAGCATTTAAGCAATAAAATCAAGCTAAAGGAAATTAAAGATCTAACTAACTTCCATGAGCAACATTACCACCAGCAAGCAATATGTGAGCATCACATAACGCGACTCCTTACTGCTCTTTATTGGTTCGATGCTTTCTTTTATATCTTCCTTCTCGAAGGTTGATGTCGGTATTTCGACAGGCGTTCCGCAATAGCGCTTCTTTCGAGCAAGTTCCACTGGAACGTCTCCTTGCATTACGCTTTCACCATATCAGGGACCAATAGATACCCTATACTTTAGACTGATTCGTGATTGTTTGTAAGAAGGTTGTCAATGACTGAAACGTTTCCGATTGACCTCCGCCTAAAATGCAGATATACTCTTAATCAATTAGTATATTAGTATCAGCAATTACTATTGATTGGAAACGATTTTGTAAGATATTAAATATGAGATATTTTGTGAAATATAAAATCTCTGACAGAATAACGACTAACTAAGACAGTTAATTAGTTAATAAACTAATAGGCTAACTACGGTTAGTTAATAATGATCTGTATTATAATTAACCAGTTCTACGTTTCCTTTGTGCGTGTGTGATTGATTATCTTCGATCAACGTCGCATTTTCCAATATGGTATAGATCCTACTTCCGCTGCAAACACTGGATCGGGGGAAACACCACTGATTCAAGCGTCGCTAGATGCTCTGGCTCCGACTCGATCGTCGGAAAAAGTTGTGATGATCAAACAGTTGGAGTACGTCACTCTGGAGGAGGACAACTATTTCAGTTTGCGAGCTCAGTTCTCGGCGCTTCTCCGAGGACCGAGGCTATAGGCTCCTTGACTACGTGGGAGGAAGAATCAAGATAATCGACGGATCTTCCGATGAGCAGCAAGATCAAATCATCCTCAGCTGGATGTTATCGGCGATCTCTCCGGCAATCTTGCCATAAGTAGCTGCACTCACCACGTCGCACGAAGTATGGGAGTGCTTACGACAGTTACATTCTTCCGATTTGAAAACACCGTTACTCCATTTACGTATGCAGTTGCAGTCAGTTAAAAAGGGGGCAATGACGATAGGGCAATATATCAAACATGTTTCAATAGCTAAGGATAAACTCGCATCCGCCGGAGAAAAGCTGCGAGATTCCCAGATTATATTAATGACACTGGGAGGTCTGAGATCCGAGTACAAGCCTTTCGTGACTTCGATCACTACCCGCTTCGATCATTCAATGACGTTTACACAGTTCCAGCAGCTGCTCATGGATTACGATCTGCAGGAAGAACATTCGAATGTGTTTGAAGCCAATGCTATTAGCAAAATAAAGAAATCCGATGAAAGGAACACCAACGTGAAATCTCAGCCGTGTCAGATCTGTTCCCAGAAAGGACATGGGGCACTGAACTGCTACAATAGGGTGAATTTTGCGAAATTCCCACTATCACACAACAGAAAGCTAACTCCAATTGGAGTATATAATACAAGCTCTCCATCCGCAAACGCAGTAACAATGTGGTACCCCGACTCAGGAGCGACCACCCACATCACGTCGAATGGTAAGATTCTCAATTCATCAGATAAGTATAAGGGTTCTGAAAAAGTTATAGCTGCTAATGGAGAATCAATGATGATAACAAACTCGGGTAAATGCAAACTATCTTGCCAAGGGAAAGAATTCGTTCTGGATGAATCTCCTATTTGTACATCAATTGTGTGTAGATAACTCGGTGTCTGTTGAATTTGATAAACGAAACTATGATAAGTCCCTCTTGCATCCAATCTTTGATGCTCCTCCTTAACTAGAGATCGAGAATCTCTGTGTAGCTTTTAAAGAGTGAGTCCCACCCAAGTTTAGTGTGAGTTTAAGGTATGGAGGCATCTAAGTTTTGGAGGCGATTCAACTTAAGGCAACAGAAAATTTTCGACAACAGTCATCGTGGATGGTATCACAGTCATAAAGAGGACAACAAGAGCTTTCCATCTCAAAGAAATGAACATCGCAACCTCAGTCACAAGGCAGTTTGACCACTTAGACCAGAGAGAATGAACACCCCAATCAGAGGAAACAGTGAACCAATACACCCATTCAATAGCTTTATCAATAAGTAGCTAGCCACAACCCATGATATTGGAGACTTTAGAAGGCTATAATATATCTCACCAATTTGCAGAGAGGGATCAAGCTACGCACTCTTCAAACACGATATGATTGACATTCCAGGCCCTGGGGATAAATTGACTCTCACTCTAAGGATATGATGAAGCACTGAATCTGCTACCAGGGCTCGCGGTGGTGCGAGGTTGATGCCGGAGGCTTTGGAGTCCACGACGCACGCTCTACATCAAATACCTGCAAGTGAAAACTAGGCGATTCTAATGAGACTCGCCGAGTTTCGTAGTAGTGTTCTGGTGTGAGAGTGGAACTTGAATCGTGCCTTTGAGTGTCCCCTTGGGACCTTTTTTATAGGGTCTCGGAGGGCGCACTCAACGGCGGAGATCGCGCCTATGGTCATATATGGTAACATTTATGACGTTGGCTGCCGTCGAGTAACGGTCGTAAGTCGCCGATTCAGGTATGGAAGTCGCCTAGTTAGGGCTCAACTCGGCGAGTTTCTAGGGCCAAGATGTGCAGTCTACCATACTGCCGATCTTGCCTTAACTCAGCGAGTTATCCTGTATGTCGGCGACTTGGTAGTTCAATCGGGCGACTTACGGGCTAACTCGGCGATCTGGACGATGAACGTGTTCCGCACCGTGGGAGCTCTCCGGGGGTCCTGCCATAGCGACGGAGCCCTAGTCCTTGTTGAGAGGCGTTGATGGGTAGTGACTGGTGTAATCAGGCATGTCTCACCAGGATACTAGGAGACCTGCCAAGCTTGAGAGATATAGCTTGCATGGCTCAAGGTATATGGATCATACATTCACAATTGCTTTTAAAAGAATTTCAGACTACCTAAAGTGTTGTGATAGGAAATGGGAGATGATGTGTGATATCCCAGTTATGATAAGTAAGGAAGCCCCCGATACTATTCATAAGGAGTCCTATGATTGGGTTCCACAATGGGTATATGTGCATGGTATGGCCTCAGGTATGTACGCCAAACATGCAGTCAATTCATTAATTAGTGTATTGGGTACGTCATTACATGCTGAATTCATTGACACCTCTACCCATCCGAGTTTCCTGAGGACCACCTGCATCCAGGCGGATGGAAGTTTTAACTACCCCCCGCGCTACAATACATATCAGAATCCAACAATGACCATTACAAAGGCTCTCTCCGCCTCAGTTATTCTTTCAGACCACCTCATTGTAGGAGGTGTAATAGGTTCGACCATTGGACAGCCAGATGCACCCTCAACTTGTCCACTAAAGAAAATAGAAAAGCGCTAGAGAACACAGTAGAGCAGTCACCACATACTCTGAAGCAGACATCTCTGACCCCGGTGCAGTCTGAGCACCCCACTGAACTGGCGCTGGAACATGCATAAAAATTCCATGATTTCCTAAAAATTATCAATGCACCAGATAAGAAATTGCCCAAGGAAATGCTGGAAAAACAATCCTTTATCAGAGGATGATAATTCTGTAAATGCTTCATCTGAGAATAGAAATAATTTTTCAAAGGATGAAAAGAATTTATCAAATGAGGATAAATCTGTAAATGCTTTATCTGAGGATGAAAATACTTTTTATAAGGGGGAAAATAACAAAACTGAACAAGGTAAGGAACTAGTGGAAATTCCAGTCCCTCCCAACAGAATCCATCCTTTAAGATGCATAAACATGTGGAATCTCTTATCTAATATGGGCGGGGACTCAGATATGGAACACAGTCCAAGAAGCATAGCAGAGGTGACCCAGAAGTCAAAGTCAGACAACGACTCCATGGGGAGTTGGGAGGATGTTGAAGTGGAAAGTATAAACTCATACCAAATGACCATAGAGGTAACGAATTTATTCTAACCAAGGTTTCGGGTGAATACGCGCATATGCGTAGGTGTGACCCTACAGGGAGATGCGCCCGACTCATCTCCCTTAGCCAGATCCGATCCAGATCCAGGCCTGTTTTGGTTTTGTTTTTATTTTAAAAAAGGCCAAAAAAAATATATTTTAAGACCTTATAAATTTTTATGTCAAAAATTTATACATTGGTTCATGAAAAAAACTATATTATCTTTAATATAAGTTCCTCCCACTTTTAAGATTTCATATTTATTTTAGACAAAATAAATCTTTATTTATAGACCAATCTTCTTTGTGATTTTTGAATTCGGACTAAAAAAGTGTAGTTAAATAAATTATTATTATTATAAAATATTTTTGATGTTATAGATTATTAAAGAAGGCTCAGTCCATTACGTTATTATTTTTTTAAAGTCTCTTGAGTTATTTATTATTTTCTTTTTATAAAAGTCTCTCTTTTATAAGTTTAAAGAAACCCTAGCTGTTTAAAGAGCTATATTATTACGAACATACCCCGGTTTTTAAACCTTGGTGTTAGGGTGTTATAATAATTAATAAATATATGTATTATAATAATTTTTCTATCTAATATATTTTTAACTAAAAAATTTAATTGATATAGTTTAGATATATAAAAAAATATATGAATTTCCTTTAGTTTTATATATATTTACGAAAATGCCACTGGCGCATAGGGTGTTAAATAAAGCCCGGCTCGGCGAGCTCGCGAGCCCAATCCTCAAGCTTGTTTAGCTTAACGAGCCGAGCTCGAGCTTGGACATGCCTGTTGGATCTGGATCAGAGGCTTAAGGGGGGGTAATAGCCTCTTCTCGTGATTTCTCAGACAGTGTGCGGAATACATGAGAATGCAAGTCAAAGACAAGGATATATATATAAAGTGTTCTTTATAAGTTTAGTGCAGTATATGAATACTGAGTTCACTTATTAGATTGTGACTTCTATATAACTATAGTATATAAATACTAAATTATATAGACACACGTGTAAAAGTAAATGAGCAGATATATATATTCTAACTTGAAAATAAGCTTTCTAAGCTAATTGTAGTATATGAATACTAAGTTTTCTTATAAGCAAGTAAATATCATAAGTTAAAATATATAAGTATACGTGACCAGGTGACTGGATAAATTTGTACTGAAAGTAACCTCAGTCAATGACCAGATAACTGGATGAGGGATCTGCACGAAAATAGTCAACCTCAATCTATAACCAGGTAACTGGATGAGGGATCTCTTTTTAGTTTTTTTTATCTTGTTAAGATTTAAAATAGAAAAATGAAAAGTAAAAAGAGACACAGAGTTTTTTATACTGGTTCACCCAAACAAGGGCTAATCCAGTTCCGATGAAACACGGAGATCACTAGCCTGAATGTAATGGCGAAACCTCTGTCAAGCTTTAAGGCTAAATGCTTGTGAACCACCTAAGAGTATTTAGGAACTCTTAAAAACCTCTGCCAAGCTTTAAGGCTAAACGTTTGTGAACCCTCTAAGAGTATTCAGGAACTCTTAAGAATCTCTGTCAAGCTTTAAGGCTAAACGCTTGTGAACTCTCTAAGAGTATTCAGGAACTCTTAAGAACCTCTGCCAAGCTTTAAGGCTAAACGCTTACGAACCACGTACCTAAGAGTATCAAGAAACTCTTAAAAACCTCTGAACCTTTAAAGCAGATTCAACCTAAGAGTTTTCCTGGAAACTCTATAGAACCACACCGAGTTTTATGGTTGAACTCGTGGAACCTTACAAGTGTTGATGTTGAGACACACCTCTCACAACACTTGGAATACTTATAAGATGTAGAGCATTTTCTTCTAACACACTCTTGACATACACGAGAAAGGAAGAAGAAGAAGTTGAATAACTAAAGCACACAACCTTGAGAGCAACTCTCACAGAAAGCTTGACCGAGAGCTAGAGCTTGAGCAAGAGCAAGAGAGTGAGAATGTAGAGCTTTAATCCAAAGATGAGAGCTTTAGCAAAGATGGTAAGTGATGACTTTGCTCTTGGGTGTGCCCCTCCTTATATAGTAGACGTTGGTGGCATGGAGGTAATTTTCTTCAACTCTTAAACACCTAGGAAGAAGAGATTCAAAAACCCTTCATTGATTTCTTCATTGATGGCCTCATTGGTGGAGAGCTTCTCTTCATTTTAAATTTTCATTCAAGGATTTTGTGTAGCATTTATTCCAAGTTCTTGATTGGATTTGATCTTGGGAGATTGAACCTCCTACACGTTTTCTTCTCTCCATTTTTGAATTCTTCATCTAAGATTTTGTGTAGCATTGAATCCAAGATCCTTGTAGTTAATTTGTTGGATTTGTTCTTGAAATCTTTGTCATGATTACTCTTTTACACGTTTTCTACATATTGGGTTCCTTTAAAGCTTACATGAATAGTTGTACTTCTCACACCATGTTGATTAACCTTTAAGACATTAATTAAGCAACTTGAAAACAAGAGTTAATTCAAACAAGTAGGTGTGCATAAATAAATACAAGCTTCAATAATTAACTTGATTAATATAGAGATTTGTTTGATGGAAATAATTAAAGCTACTCTCATTTGGATTTAATCATATATCAAGTCAATTTTATTTATATGAGTTCAATAAATTTATCTATGCAATTTTAACTCATATATTTCTATATCTTGTTAATTAAGGTTTACTATAATTAAAATTAATTAACAACTAAATATGTTATTGAAAATCTTGTTTCTACATGCTCCCCCTTTGTTAATAGCATATTTGTTGTTGAGAAATTTCAAATACCCTAATTTTAACATTTTGGTATATCTTATCTTTAACTTGTCTTACTCCCCCTATATTTCGTAAATATTACACTCATAAAATAATTTTAAAATTTACCTTATCTGAAGCTTTTATGAGTATGTGCAGGTGAGATCTAGGTAAGACATATATCAGGGTTAGAATAAATACAGACTAAGGTTATATTATATCTTAGTCTTTCTCCCTCTGCAATTAACAAAGGGATGTTCCGAATTTTAACTTTAACCCTGTTACTTTGACTTTGATAGATTATAGCAATTATTTTACAAAGTCATATATTATGGGCCAATTAATTAAAAATAAAGTATTTGCCCATTAAGGATCATAAGATATTAATTAAGCATATATTCAAAATATTTTACGTGAGTTTCTATTTATGCATGGATGAAATAATTTCACGTAAATTGGTCATTAAAAGATAGTGAATTCTGGGATTGGTCATTAAGCAATCGGTCATTTTGGTTCAACTTCATTATATAATAAGTCTCTCATTAAGAACGATTATATTAGACCTTGACTCAAAGCATCAAAAAGAAAGAAAAAATGGCCGCATTCTGGGATTTAGAGTTGGCAATGAATCGATGTTATCAGATAAAAAGAGAAGGAAAATGAGCAATGAAAAAACTGAAAAGCATAACACTGAAGAGTATGAATTGGCAGTTTTCAAAGCCGTTGAAAAACGAATGGAAGCGTTGAAAATACAACACGAAAAACGTCTTCAGATAATTCAACGACGGTTATTTGAAAATATTCATGTGAGTTTAATAAATATTTTTAAATATTAATGTTTTTAAATAAGTTTCTCAATTAATTAATTTTTTAATATCTTCATTTATTTTCAGGCTAAGTCTACAAGCAACGACCCCAATCTTCCATCATCTAGTAATGTTCCTGTTATTCCTTTATTTGAGATGAACCAAATTATTCCTCTATCGAGAAATTATTGGGAAGAAGAAAACACTTTCAAATCGACACCTCGACCAAAGGGTAAAACTTTAGATATTTCTAATATTGTTCAACAAAAAAAAGTGTAGAACATTTTTAACTCTAATGAAGACATAAATTTCACAACATATGAATGTTGAATCAATATGTATTCATTTTTTTGTTAATTTATTTTATTAAGTGATAGTATTATCGAGATTTATAGTAAATATGTGTGATTGAATGTATGTGAATATTTATTATTTTCAGGTATGAATTGAGATATGTAAGTGGTGATACATGCCTGATTACATCACTACAAAAAAAAGGACCTTGTATGGCGGCCTTTAGATGGCGGATGTCCGCCATCTATTCTTTGAGTACGCCGAGGAAGGGTTTTGGCTCGACGGCGGTTCAAATTATTTTTCGATGGCGGTGTTTAGATGGTGGATTTCCGCCATCTAAATTATCCCGCCCAAAATTTCGAATCCCCTCCAACATTCAGCCCGATTACCCGATTAAATTGCCTTAACATGGCGGACATCCGCCATGTTAAGTATTCGGGGACTCGGGCGGAAAAAGCCCGCCCAAATTTCGATTGGGCGGACTTTTCCGGATTTGCCGTCGAAACTTAATGTACCTTACATGGCGGAAATCCGCCATGTAAGTTTTGGGATTTAATAAAAACCCCAAATCAGAACAGAACGCGTCTGTTCTTAGAAGCTCTCGCCGACCGCCGACTCCTGTCTTGCTTTGCCGCCGCCGCGGCTCGTCGTCGTCTCGTCGTCCATCGTTCTCGCCGTCGTCGGTCACCTAATCGTCACCGGTCTTCACTTCCGTAGCTCCTTCGATCCACTTCCAGTGCGTGATGGTATTGTGAAGTTTTTGAATTTTTTCTTCTTCTTCTTCATCTATGAATGTGAATGTGAATGTTAATAATGGATTAGTTATATTTAGGGTTAGAGATTGTTTATGGATTAGGTATATGGTGAGTTATATATATTGTTTATGAATTTTTTTTAATGGTTTGATTTATGTTCTTTTGGTTGATTGTTTTTATGATATATTTATTGTAATGGTTTTGATTTGTTTTAATGTAATGATATTATGATATGTTTTAGTTGATTTGTTTTAATGTAATGATATGGTTTTGATTTGTTTTAATGTAATGTTTAGTTGATTTGTTTTATGATAGGATGATTTTGATGAAATGATATTTTGGTATTTGGATTAGTTGTTTGAAACGAAATGATATTGTAAATGTATATATGGTTTATTATTTTGTTGTTTGAATTTGTGTATTTTGTGTATGGATTTATGTATTTTGTATATGTCGATTTATGCCGTTATGTGTCGATTCATGTCCCGATTTATGTTGTTTATGAAAACGAAGGTGTACGATCTATGTGTTTTATATGTTTTGTTTTAAAACATCTTTGTTAATATTTTATATTTTAATATTTGGTTATACAATTATTTAATTACTTTGTGATGTAATTACATTGTGATTGAATTATTTAATTTACTGGTTTGAAATAACTATTTAATGTAATTTATAATTAAATATAGTTATTTTAGTTACTCTAAAATTATTTTTATTATTTAATATTTGTGGATAATTTATAATCTATAATTAATGTTTTTTAATAATTTTGAAAAATAATATATGAATTATATATTTAATTTACTGTTTATAATAGTTTTAATTAATTATAGAATTGATTGTTTTTAAAAAAATTATAAATTGATTTAATTAAATAAATAATTGGCATAATTAATTAATTAATTATTGTGTTGTTGACTTGTTGTAGGTTTAAAAAAATCAAGAATTCGTAAAATTGAGATTGAAGTAAGCTTATTAAATTGATCGGTAAGAATTCTATTTCTTTATTTATTTAATTTATTTTTAATAATATGAAATTATAATTAACAATATAAATTAATGATCAATTGAATTAACAATGTAAATATGATTTAATTAAAAATTTAATTATTTTCCATGAAATTAACAATTGAATTATTAAATTGAATATTAATTAATTTGCATGAAATGATTTAAATAATTTTTTAATAATGAAATATTTAATCATTTTATTTTAAAACTATTTAATTAATGTTAATATAATTTAATTAATTAATTTGCATGAAAATATAAATATGTGATTTAACAATTATTAAATTGAATGATTTTAAATTGTATTAAATTTGTTAATTATTAATGATTAATTTGTATGAAATTATATAAATCTTAATTAATAATTATTAAATTGAAATAATTATCAGTAATTTGCCATGAAATTAAATTTGATAATTAATAAAATTATTATTTGTTTAAAAATGAATGATTATTTAATTATTTGATTAACAATTATTAATTAATTAATTAATTAATTTTTTTTTTTAGATTTTTAAAATTTCACGTAGAGTGAAGCAATTATCTCGTAAGAGGGCTCTACCACCCAATCCCCAAGATGCTCTCCGGTTTTATCTCCCGGTTCATCCTGCACCAGCACCGACACCTGTTCGTCCAACACCGGCCCCTCCCGCACCACCGACACCTGTTCGTCCAGTACCGGCCCCTCCAGTTCCGCAACCAGCAACTCCGAAAAAAGTCGTTTACGAAACGGATTCGGAATAGTCAATTAGACCTTTCATTAACTAGATTTTCCAAAAAAAATTGAACTTGATATTAATTGAACTATAATTAATATTGTAATAGTCAATTAATTTTTACCTAATTAATTATAATTCGATAAAAATTTAATTTTAAAGAATAATGTCGAACATCATGAAAGTACCCGATAAAACTTGGATGAGTTTAGATCGATTTTCGAAAGAATACGGTGAAGGGTTAACAACTTTCACTAATTTCGCCATTTTGAATTCGACTCACCCAGAAGGTTATTTACCTTGTCCATGCTCGTCCTGCACAAATAGTGAAGTGATTCTTATAAAAGAGATGAGGAAGCATGTTTTCATAAATGGTTGGTTGAAACATTACGATGTTTGGACGCGTCACGGAGAGTTACCGAGTAGATATGGTGAGAAAAAAGTGAAACGAAAAAAACAGTGCCGGAAACTGGTAACGATATGATTGGATTGGTTCGTGCGGTTTACGGAGAACATGTAGTTGAGAATACAGTCGACGAAGAATTTCTCGAAATAGAACCTCTAGAATACGAGACTGTTCATGAAGATCCAGTCGATGTAGATCCAGTCGATGTAGATCTAGTCGACGAAGATCTAGAGCACAGATATGACGATTCGTTCTTACGCCGTCTAAAAGAAGGTGAAGAACAGTTATATCCAGGTTGCACAGAGTTTTCCAAACTATCTTTTATTTTAGAATTGTATCAGTTGAAATGTGACAATCATTGGAGTGATAAAAGTTTTCAGAAATTATTATCTATCATGCGTCGTGCTATTCCAAATGGGGAGTCGACCATTCCGAAAACCATGTACCATGCGAAATCGGTGGTTCGTGATCTGGGCCTCAATTATACGAAAATCGATGCATGTCGCAACGATTGTATTTTATATCGAAATGAGTATGCAGACGCAGAAACTTGCCCGAATTGCGGAACGTGTAGGTGGGTCGTCGATGGCGTTCAGAAAAACAAACGTGTTCCAGCGAAATGTCTTCGTCACTTTCCGTTGATTCCACGTTTGAAGAGATTGTATTTGTGTTCCAAAATTTCTGAAGACATGATATGGCACCATTCCAAATGTAAAGACGACAGATTTCTTCGGCATCCAGCTGATTTTTGATGAAGCACGAAATTTGCTATCAGTAGGCTCGCGGGGTTGCGAGGAGGGCCGGAGGCTTTGGAGTCCACGACGCGCGCTCTACGTCAATGTACCTGCAGAAGTGGAGGGGAATCGACGACTCTCTTGGGAGTAGGCGATTCGGGCTCCTTGGATTGCTCTGGTTGGGTGTGTATCAAGTGGGAATGACCTGGGAGTAGAGGACCCCTTTTATAGGGTCCTGGGGGACGTTTCTCCATTCATTAGCATGGGGCCCACCCCATTAAGGTACCCTATTGAAGGGTGCCTTAATGACGTGGGCCCACTCAAGTAACGTCTGGGAGTCGGCGACTCAGGTATGGGAGTCGCCGATTAAGAGGTGTTGTCGCCGACTCCCCATGAGCCAAGTTGGTAGTCTACCAGAACTGACCACGAGGCCTAGAGTCGGCGATTCACCCCTGGAGTCGGCGACTTGGTAGTCCCAGTTGGCGATTCTCAGGTGTTTGCCTTGAGTACTTGACGTAGACACTTCCTCCGCATTTGTGGAACTCTCTGGGGGTCCGACATAAAGCGACGGAACCCTAGTCCTTGTTGAAGGGCGTTGCTGGGAGTGACTGACGTAATCAGGCATGTCTCACCAGTACTCCCCCCTGAAGAGAGCACAGGAAACATGCGTGTACCGCCAGTATCCCCCCCCCCAAGCAAGGTGATCCGCATCAAGGCCAAAGCGACAAGATGAGATTGAATCATTGCGCTCACAACGACACAAATGACTCCACGTGGTCCATGCACTATCAGATGGACTGATTCACTATCAGAATCTAGTTCCAGGCCAATGGAACTACACGTTTATAGTCCTACTCTGATCAGGAGCGACTTTTGTTGTGTGGATTCTGGCCGAAGCGACAGAATGCGTGGATTCACTATTAGAATCTGATCCTGGCCGAAGCAACAGAATGCGTGGATTCACTATTAGAATCGGGTTCTGGCTGAAGCGACAGAATCTAGTTCACTATCAGAACTGATGTTTATAGTCCACCCTGATCAAGAGCGACTTTACGTCCGCAACGACGGTTACCCCATAGGCCGAAGAGCAAGATGGGTCGAGATCATTAAGGCCAAAGTGACAAAATGATCTCAAAGTGTTGAAGAATTATTGAAGCCAAAGCGACTACATAATTCTTGGTCCGATTCTGGCCGAAGCGACAGAATCATGTCTGCAAAACAAAAAACAACCTGCAAAACAACTATATCAGTCTAAAGGATATATTTATTGATTTACTGACCTTGCCGTGTGAAGCTGCCTCTCATGCTGCTCCTCCTTATGCTCAATAACTCCTTGATTGATCTGGCCGAAGCGATAGATCTATCATGCTAAAAAATGTGACAGCTTCTGGCCGAAGCGACAGAAGTGCCGAGAGAACTTGTGATACTCCCCTTGGATTTTGACGACTTCTGACCGAAGTGACAGAAGTGCCGGGAGAACTTGTGATACTCCCCTTGGATTTTGACGACTTCTGGCGAAGCGATAGGAGTGTCAGGAAGAGCTTGTGATGCTCCCCCCTTGAGATCATTAAGGCCGAAGCGTCAAAATGACCTCTGGTCTATCGAGGCCGAAGCGACGAGATAGACCGACTCACTATTAGAGTCTGACTCACTATCAGAGTCTGGTTCACTATTAGAACCTGGTTCACTATTAGAACCTTTCCTACAAAAAAAAAACATCCTGCAAAACAACTAGATCAGTCCAAAAACGCATATTTAACTTATTGAACTTACCGTGCGATTTTATCTTCCTTGATGACTCTCCTTTGCTCCAATTGATCCTTGGTAAATCTGACCGAAATGACAGATCTTACCGTGCTCAATTTTTGACGACTTCTGGCCGAAGCGACAGAAGCGTCGGGAGAGTTTGTGATACTCCCCCCTGAAAACTTGCACTTGGGGCAGTTTTAGTGTTATTTTACCCGGAATCGGCGACTAGAGTTTGTGATACTCCTACCAGTCGGCGATACCTATGGTTTGGGTAACTGTAAGGGGTATTTTTGTTTTTTACCCCTTCGAGTCGGCGACTCCCTCTGTGAGTCGGCGACTCCTAGTGTAACCGTCGGATCTTTTTGGGAGATCCTTGGGATATTTGGAAGATATACGAGGAATATTTGTGAAATCTCCAAATAAGGAAATTTTTCTCACAGTGCTGTGAGTTTTTGCCCGGAGTCGGCGACTGCCCTGTGGAGTCGGCGACTTGGCGTGATTCGGGGGATTTGGAGATCGATTCTTGATCTCAAATTTTGCAAATTTTGGGTTTTCTGGGGGGTTTTTGCAATTTTCCCAAGGGCTATAAATAGTGGAGAGGTTTTCCGTAAACCCTCACAACACTTTTGCCACTCTTAAATCGCCTAAACCCCCACATTTTTCAATCGCAGATTCTCCAGTTTTCAACCTTAGAATCGTCGATTGCCCTCATGTCTACCCCCGATTCCCCTTTGTCCGAAGATGAAACGTCAGCTTTCATAGCTGAAATCACTGTTGAGAATCTGGATGAGGTGTTGAACACCGTTGAATCGCCGATTCCCTCTCCTGACAGAGAGGTTGAGTCGGCGATTCCGATCGTGCCACCTCATGATATGGAGCTAAGTGCCACCGTGAACGAACTACTTGGCGCCTCGCCAGTGTCGGCGACTCCCCTTGTGGAGTCGGCGACTCAGTGCAGGGCCCTTGTGGTCGTACGGGAGCCTCTTGAACTGGGGGAAATTCCCGTGACCTCTGTATCGGCGACTCCCATTGTGGAATCGACGACACATGCATGCCCTGTCAAAGGGAAATCCTTCAAGCGAAGGGGGCAGGGCTCAGCTGCCATTGGGTCGGCGACTGCTGGCCGTGACTCGCCGATTGCTGTCATTGAATCGGCGACTCGTGTGCTGGAGTCGGCGACTCCTATGCTTATAGATGATTCTTCCGCACGTCGCACCGCTCCATTGGTCGTGAGCGTGGAAGGACATATTGTGTCGGGACTGAACCCGAACCAAGGTCCTTCTCTGAAAAGAAAGAGAAGGCGCACCACTGGAAAGGGCAAAGTACATGTGCCCGAAGAGAATGAAGTGGTCCCTCCTCCTCTGAATATAAACTTTGAGGAGATCATGACTGTGGACCGTGGTGCTCCAAATCCACGTCGTAGAGCGGGCCGACGCTCTGAAAGAACTCCGCCACCTCCTGTGGATCTAGATGCTAGTCGAGACCCGGACCTCGACTTGAACACTTACATTGGAGCTTTGAACCCATCTGGGTTCGCTCACTGTGAAATTACCGTGAATGGCGCGCCAAGGTTGCTTCCGATCGGCCGTTCTGGGGAAGGCGAATACGAACAAGTAATGACTCATGCAACCTTGGATGGGTCTGATGGAGTGAATCCCCCCTCAAATCTGAATGCGAGCGACGCTCGATCATTACTATCGGGGATTCAATTGTCTGGTCACTTGCGATTCTGGGTGTCGCGATACCAGCCAATCAATCTGCCACCCCCGGGGTTCCAGGCCATCCCGAGGATCTACTTCAAGCACTTCTCCGAGCTGTCGATTCCGGAGATTATAAGCGAAGTGCTTCTGACATTCGAAGTGTCCTTGTCGCAGCTCCCGGCGGGATTCTTTGTGATCCTGCGGGGTTTTATGAACATTTGCTGGGGGCTGAACATTGCTGCGACGGCGAGCTTGTTCTTGTACTTCTACAAGCTCACCAAAGAGAAGTCTGCATCCGGTCGCTTTGGATTTACGCGACGATATTTCGACAAGAACATCGTCGACGAGCTCCCGACGAACTTCGGATGCAACTGAAGAAAGGAGTTCATTTTCATCACTTCTGAATTTCTTCCCGGGAGTCGGGAAATGTGGAATGACCCCAATCGAGTGCACATGAACGCCTCGATTGAGATGACTACGAGGGACATTGAAGCCTCGGATCGAATAGCGCGGACACTCACTGCATATTCTGTGCCGCGCGGTGTTCCCTTTGTCCTTTGCCAAAGGGAAGACTTTACATTCGAGGATGTGGAAGAGGCGCATGAACCACCTACTGAGAAGGAGCTGGAGGGCGGGAAAAAGCGATCGCTTTTATATCATGAAGCCGCTCCTCTTTACATGCGCAAGAGGTTCCGAGAAGGCAAGCTGATTAGGCTGAGAAAGAAGAAAACTTCTCGCAGCGAGCCTCGCCGGACCTTCGAGCACGGGTCGAGCTCTCGCTCCGCACCACCACCTCCTAGAGGTTATGTGCCTTATACTTCTGCTGGGGTGACACTTCCCAATTTCATGGCTGACGCTGAAACTCGGAGGGAAGCGATGTCACTCCTCTTGGGTCATCCTGGGACCTGGTGCCGGAGCGAGCTTTTAAAGCATATGAATGCCGCATGCTATATGGCACATGCTTTCTATCATGGTGATTCAATCCATGACGTCGAGAAGATCCAAGAGAAGTACAACCAACTCGACGCCAAATTTAAGGAAAGCGAGAAAGCCCTCGATAAACTGAAGAATGTGAGGTCCAGGATGGAGAACCTCCGCGACAATATTCTGCCGAAGAAGGACAAGACCATTGAGTCCAAGCAAAAAGAGATAGATGAATATGTCGTGAAGATCTTGGCACTTCGCAAAGATCTGAAAGCTGCTACTGCTGGCCGTGCTAAAGATACTGAAGATCTGAAGAGCTATCTAGCTAGCGAGAAAGGGCACGTAGCCTCTCTTGAGGCTACGATAGTGGAGTTAAAGAAGCAAGCTGCTCAGAGCCAATGAGAAACCACTGAGCTGAAAAGCGAGCTCGCGAGTGCGGAAGGAGAGGTTCTAGCTCTTAAAGGTGACAATGCCGCACTTGCTGGAAAGGCTGCAGGATTGGATTTGGATGTGTGCTACCAATCCGACCAGCTTCAAGAGCTCATATTCTTTGGTCCTTCCGTGTTTCCTGCTCTACCCCCCGACTACATCACGGACATAATGGCGTGGATAGAGCAGCACCCTGAAGAGCTCGCGAAGAATAAAGAGGCTCTCGACAAGATGAAGGACGAAGCCGCGCAAGAATAGATTTTATAAGTCCTTTTATTTTGTAATCTTTTTGTAATTGCTATCCTTTTTTGTAATCTGATTTTTTAATGAAATTAATCGCTTTTGCTTTTCTATTCAATTGTTCATTTACTTTATTCTTTTGAATTATAACTAAGACCCGAAACTAGATTCGCGAGTCGTAATTTAGCCTCTCTGGACGTAAACTAGACTAACCCTATCGCTAGCCACTCTGGGCGTAGACTTGGTCGTACGAATCGTAGCTCAGTCTACGGTTAAATTCGCGAAAATTAACTAAACTTCACAACTAATAGTAAGTCGCAATATCGATTAACAAATTCGAAAGATAACAAATATGTCGAAAGATAATAATAAAAAGATACTATCAATCCTAAGACTCTAGAGTTGTAGTTTTGCTCCGGCCGAGGTGACGGAACAACTTTTTGTCCCATATCAAAGATGTAACAATGAGATGGGGTGAAATTTTAAAACGATTACTAATCTATTAAGGCCGTAGCGACATGATAGATTTTGATTTGTGGTGGGTACTTAGAACCTCTTGTGGTTGGGTTCACTTGTACCTATCAACTACCTAGGACTCTGCTCTTAGACCCTAATGCGTGGTTGAACTCTGGCCATGATGACAGAGCAACTATTTGGACCCATATCTAGCCTGAAGTGATCATAATGTGTTTAAAGATAATTTTGATCTATTAAGGCAATAGCGACAAAATAGATTCATAATGTGGGGTGCTAGCTAGAGTCGTAGGTAGATGATAAATCTAAATTTTATTAAAAGATGTAAATTACAACAGTAAGATTTGTAATTTTTAAACTAGCATATAGACTAAGAGGCTCTAACGCGCTTAGTACTAAGCGCGATGTTGCTGTACGTTGTCTGTGTGCCAGATGCAAGGACTTTTGAGTGACAGCTTATTCCTACTCCTCCTAGCTATGCTAGCCTTCCTGTGGGTCTACCACCACATAGCATATGGATGGTTTTCCGTGGGTGGTCCTCGCTATTGTCGCTGTCTGGTGAAGGAGAGCGTGGGCGCTTTCCATTCGTGTCAGACTTGCAATTGTTTCGATCCCGGGATCCTTTGACCAGGTCGTCAAGTTCGCCGTTCGAAATTAATTGCTCGACATAGAGCGAGAATTCCCTGCAATAATCTGTCAGATGGCCGTGGTCCTTGTGGAATTTACAGAATTTTCCACTTTTCTGACAGCGATCCTTGGTTGCAGGGTCCATAGAGCGAGGAGCGGGTAGATCCGCTATGTTCCTCAGTTTTTCAAACAGCTCGCCTTTGCTGATTGTTAGTGGGGTCCGATTCCTCCAAGGTTGAGGTGGACCCCTTGGCGATTGTTTGACAGATGTTTGATACACCTTGTTATCGTGTTTAGGCTTCCAATCCTTTCTGAAAGAATCAGCCGCATTGCTAGTGTATCTGTTCGAGGAGTCATTGTAGCTCTTTCTCTCGAACTTTTGTTTTTTGAAGCTAGTTCTCTCGAGTTCCACTAGCTTGTTTTCATTCTGCTCTTCCACCTCAATGAATGACTGAGCTCGCTGGAAGAGGTCGGGTAAGGTCTCCACTTTATGGAGCGTGAGATTCAGAGCCAGAGGGGAGTAGGGTACCAGCCCGTTTGTGTACCCTGCAATGGCCAAACTTGGGATTAAGTCGCTCACTTCTGTCATCACTGAAGTGAACTTAATCGTGTAATCCCTTAGAGACAGCTTGTCCTGTCGTAGCGCCAGTAGTGCATTGGTGCTGTGTTTGATCCTAATCATCCCCACATGTTGGGCGATGAATTTGGATGCGAGGTCTGCAAAGCTGGAAACTGATCCAGCTGGCAGACCAGAAAACCATCGATAGGCATTGCCCTTAAGAGTGCCGGGGAATGCTCGACACAGCAGTGCGTTATCAGTGGTTTGCGGTTCCAGAACACTGAGGTAGAGGTTGACGTGATCTTGTGGATCACTCGAACCATCGTACGACTCTATTCTGGGTACCCGCCAGGTTGGTGGAAAGGCCACCTTCAAAAGGTCCTCTTGGAAAGGAGCGCTTTTGACTCTTAAGAACTCGATCGGATTGCTGATGACTAAAGTGTCGGCCAGCTTCCGACGGAGGTCCTCTACGAATCGTGTTGTAAGAGTCCTATCAGTGCGACTGTTACTGGGTCCAGCTCTTGATTTTTCTGGCTCTGGACCTTTCTTTTTCTCCGTAGTTGGAGAATTGTGAAAAGCCGATTCACACGCTCTCTTGCGGATGATGGTTCTCTGACTCCTTGCTTTTTCAAGGTTGCTAACTCTTCTTTCAATGTTATCCATGAAGTTAACCAACCTTGCTTCTAGATTAGGAGAGATGGATGTCCGAGGGGGCAGATCAGTTTGGGCATCCTCGAACCTTTCAACTTGTATGTTTGGTTGAGGATGCTCAGTTTGTGCCCCATCGGGTACCACTGAGGATTTACCCTTGTTTCTCATATGGTAATCGTGCTTTTGCCTTTCAGATGTCATAGATGACAAAAGCGAATTCCAACCGGAGCGTAGGTATTAATTGGGCTAACTCGAAAGAAACCCAGTGGATCGAGTCGGCGACTCAGTAGGTGGAGTCGGCGACTGGCCTTAGGTTTTTTTGATTTTCGAGCTGAGTAGAGGCTCGAGAAAAAACCAAGTGGAGTCGACGATTCACAAAGGTGGAATCGGCGACAGACACTAGTGGAATCGGTGACTGCTTTAGGTAGTTTTTCCTTCGAGTCTGGCCGTGGACAGCACTCTTAGCTAGCAGAATAACCCGCAATCGGAGACTCACTGGGTGGAGTCGGCAATTGCCTGTGTGAATCGGAGATTCCTTGACACAAAGTCAGCGACTCACCCTAAGGGAATCGAGCTGATCTTTGCAAAGAAAATTTCGCGATTACGACGGGATATCGTAGTTCGATAGTCCCACAGACGGCGCCAGCTGATGAAGCACGAAATCTGCTACCAGTAGGCTCGCGGGGTCGCGAGGAGGGCCGGAGGCTTTGGAGTCCACGACGCACGCTCTACGTCAATGTACCTGCAGAAGGGGAGGGGAATCGGCGACTCTCTTGGGAGTAGGCGATTCGGGCTCCAAGTGTTGCTCTGGTGGGTGTGTGTCAAGTGGGAATGACCTGGGAGTAGAGGACCCCCAAGGACCCCTTTTATAGGGTCCTGGGGGACGTTTCCCCATTCATTAGCGTGGGACCCACCCCATTAAGGTATCCTATTAAGGAGTGCCTTAATGACGTGGGCCCACCCAAGTAACGGCTGTGAGTCGGCGATTCAGGTGTGGGAATCGCCGATCCAGAGGTTCAATCGCCGACTCCCCATGAGCCTAGTGGCAGTCTACCAGAACTGTCCACGAGGCCTAGAGTCAGCGATTCACCTCTGGAGTCGGCGACTTGGTAGTCCTAATCGGCGACTCCCAGGTGCTGCCTTGAGTACTTGACGTAGACACTCCTTCCGAATTCGTGGAACTCTCCGGGGGTCCGGCATAAAGCGACGGAACCCTAGTCCTTGTCGAAGGGCGTTGCTGAGAGTGACTGACGTGATCAGGCATGTCTCACCATCCGCCGTAGCTCTTTTTCTCGAACTTTGGTTTTTTGAAGCTAGTGTTCTCAAGTTCCACTAGCTTGTTCTCATTCTGCTCTTCCACCTCAATAAACGATTGGGCTTGTTGGAAGAGGTCAGGTAGAGTCTCCACCTTATGGAGAGTGAGATGCTGGGCCAGAGGGGAGTAGGGTACTAGCCCATTTGTGTATCCCGCTATGGCCAGACTTGGGATTAAATCGCTCACTTCTGTCATCATTGAAGTGAACTTGATAGTGTAATCCCTCAACGACAGCAGTGCGTTGGCACTGTGTTTGATCCTAATCATCCCTACGTGTTGGGCGATGAATTTGGATGAGAGGTCCGTAAAGCTGGAGATTGACCCAGCTGGTAGACCGGAGAACCACCGATAGGCACTGCCCTTGAGAGTGCCAGGAAAGGCCCGGCATAACAGTGCGTTATCGGTGGTTTGCGGTTCCAAGACACTAAGGTAGAGGTTGATGTGATCTCTTGGAATACCCGAACCATCGTACGCTTCTATCTTTGGTACCCGCCAGGTTTGCGAAAAAGATACCTTCAAAAGGTCCTCTCGAAAAGGAGCACTTTTGATTCTCAGAAATTCCATCGGACCGCTAGCGGCTAGGTTGCCTGCCAACTTCCGACGAAGGTCTTCCACAAATCGAGTTGTAAGAGTCTTTTCAGTGTGACTCTTACTAGGTCCAGCCTTTGATTTTGAAGGTTGTGGACCATCCTTCTTTTTCTCCCCAGATGGAGAATTATGAGAGGCCGATTCACCCGCTCCTTCGCGGGCAATGGTCCTCTGACTCCTCGCTTTCTCGAGGTTGTTGACCCTTTGTTCCATGTTATCCATGAATTTAACCAACCTCTCTTCTAAAGCGGGAGGGATGGATGTTTGAGGGCGCAGACTGGCTTGAGGCTCCTCAGGCCTTTCTTGCCTGTTTTCTTGAGGAGGGTCAGTCTGAGCCCTGTCAGCTACCATTGAGGATTTGCCTTTGGTCCTCAGATGGTAGTCGTGCTTTTGCCTTTCGGAGGTCATTGTAGACAAAAGCGTGTTCCAACTAGAGCGCAAGTGCTTGCTAGAACTAACCCGAGAGAAAGAACCAAGTGGAGTCGGCGATTCACTATGGGAGTCGGCGATTCACAAAGGTGGAATCAGCGACGTACACTAGTGGAATCGGTGACTGCTTTAGGTAGCTCTTCTTTTCGAGTCTGGCCGTGGACAACACTCTTAGCTAGGAGAATAACCCGCAATCGGAGACTCACTAGGTGGAGTCGGCGATTGCCTGTGTGAATCGGCGATTCCTTAACACAAAGTTAGCGACTCACCCTAAGGGAATCGAGCTAAGCTTTGCGAAGAAAATTTCGCGATTACGACAGGATATCGTGGTTCGATAGTCCCACAGACGACGCCAGCTGATGAAGCACGAAATCTTCTACTAGTGGGCTCGCGGGGTGGCGAGATGGGCCGGAGGCTGTAGAGTCCACGACGCGCGCTCTACGTCAAACACCTGCAGAAAAGGAGGGGAATCGGCGACTCACTTGGCAGTAGGCGATTCGGGCTCCTGGATGCTCTAGTGTGGAGTGTGAGTCAAGTGAAGAAGTTATGAATGGAGGACACCCCTAGGACCCCTTTTATAGGGTCCTAGAGACGTTTCCATTCAATTGAGTGGGGCCCATCCCATTATGGTATCCTATTGAAGGGTGCCATAATGGTGTGGGCCCGCCCGCGTAACGGCTGGGAGTCGGCGACTCAGGTGGGGGAGTCACCGATCCAAAGGTGGAGTCGCTGATTCCTTGGAGGCCAAGTCCTCGGTCTACCAGACCCGAGTTCCCTGGCCTGAATCGGCGATACACCTCTGGAGTCGGCGACTTGGTGGTCCCAGTCGGCGACTCCCAAGTGTTGCCTTGGGCTCTTGACGTAGACACGTGTTCCGCACCGTGGAAGTCTTCCGGGGGTCCGGCATATAGCGACGGAACCCTATTCCTTGTTTGAAGGGCGTTGTTGGGAGTGACTGACGTAATCAGGCATGTCTCACCAGTACTCCCTCCTGAAGAGAGCATGGCAAAACACTCGTGTACCACCAGTGCCGATTCTTTAAGAAAGCCTCGTCGGTCTCGCGGCCATCGTCGCTCCCGTGGGTCCTCGTCCCTTCCGGCTACGGACCTGCGCCACTTCCTGTCGGGGTCCCCGAAGTCGGGCCGCTAGGCCCGCCGTGGAGCTATCCGCGTCTGCTCCCATGCCCTTTCGGGCGGTGTGTCATCTTCCACCCGAATAAGACCGCCATACAAGGTCTTATTTCTTGTTGTGTCATCTTCCGCGCCCTCCGAACCCTATATAAACCTCACTTCCCCTTATCCTCGCATCTGGTATTCATTTCTTCTTTCGCCCTCGAGCTCGTCTCCCTCACCTGTGACTTCCCTCTTTTCTCCAGATTGCTCATGGCCTCTCCTCCTCACTCCACTGATGGCTCCGCCAATGCACCTCACTCCGCCACTGGCGCCTCCCTTGCGGAATCCCTTTTTGCCACTCCGAATGGCAAGAACCCGCTGTCTGTCCTTAGCGCCGACGCGATCCGGGACGCTTTGGCGAAGATGGGCCAGCCTAACCTTGCCTTCACCGAGGCCGGGAATCGCCTCGCCTCTCAGCCGCCGCCGGGCATGGTCGCCCTCTACACCCATTACGCCGAGGCCGGCCTGACTCTTCTGCTCCCTCCTCTGGTGGCCGAAGCCATGCACTTCTGCGATATTTCGCTCTCTCAGTTTCCTCCGGCTGCCATCGATCGTCTGGTGACCTTTTCGCTACTCTGCCGTCGGCATTGAGGCTTTATTGCCAGTCTTCCTCACTTGGTTCACCATGACGTCGATGACGACTGACCCTCGCCGGCTGCTGATCGCCCAGAGATCGGGCGGTGCCCTTTTCGATCAGCTGGTCGACCGGTCTCACCACTGGCGCGACTGGTTCTTCTTCGTCTCAGTGGACGCCCTTGGTCCGTTTGACCTGGAGATGTCGCCGCCCTCTCGTTGGGCTCTTCTGACTCAACTGAAAACTCGGACCACAGCTCCCAGCCGTCCTGAGTTGTAGCCTCAGGCGCGAACTGCGCAGGACGTCCTGGTCAGCATCTATCGCCGTGGGGCCGTCAATGCTCGGACGCTGGCTCAGTCTTGGAGTTATGACGCGCACATGGATCTGCCTCCCAAGGTAGAATACATTCGGGACGGGCCGCTCAAACGCTCGCGTCCGAAAAATAAACGGCCGCACGATACTATCCTGTTCGAGGCCCCCGTTTCCCCGCCCCCGCACGACACTGAAGCCGAAGGTGAGGCCCCGGTCGAATCCGACGCTGGTTTTGAGGACATCCGGGCCGAGAAGCGACGAAAGAAGAAGCTTCAGTCTGAGAAGCGGAAGTCTGCCGCCGCTGCCCTAGAGACGGCTGAGGTTGAGGACTTGTGCTCTTCGGACCACAACCCTTCCGATCCCCTGTCCGCCGAACTCGTGGACTCTCTTCAGAGAGATGGGCTGAATCTTGAACACTTCCGCTCGTTCGTGCGGAGCATTGATCATTCGGCCGAGTTCTCCGCCCCCGTCGATCCTGAGTCCTCCCTGCCCCGCCTCGGCGGGATTTTCAAAAAGAAGCACTCCGACATCGATTTCTGGTTGGAGACGGAAAACGAGTATGTCCGGCTGCTCGAACGCCCCCCGTCGGACATCGACCACGACCTGAACCATCAGATGCTCCAGCTCTCGGTTCTTACTAAGGTTCGATTGGAGTAGGGCCTCCGGCAAGACGAAGAGGTCCAGCGGATGCGCGCCGAGCTCACCGCAGTGAAGGGCCAGCTGGATGTGGTCGTGCACGAGCGGGACGTTCTGGCTGCCGAGGCTTCCAAAGCTGTTGAGGAGGAGAAAACTCGCGCCGCCGCCGCCAAAGATGCCCTTGTCGCCGTCGTGACTGCAGCCAAGGAACAGTTCATTGAGGGCTTTGTTCCTACCTTCGAGGCCCGTTTGGGGGAGTTGAAGCTGGACCACGTCGTCATGCTGAGGGATTCCAAGCGCACCGGCTTTTGGAAAGGTTATCTGCACGGGCGTCAGATGTGCGAGCTCGTTTACCCTCCCCTCTCCTACAGCGTCGTGCCCCGGAGCCGCTGTGATTGGAAGCTTTGGGAAAAAACGGGCGTCCCCTCCTATCAGCCCCCACTGGACGCGAGCGACAGCGAGGAGACGAACCTCGAGGCCGACTTTCCTGATTACACGGAGCCTTCTAGCGAGTAGCCTTTCGTTCGGTCCTGCTTAATTTTTACCTTCTTTTTTTTTTGACGCTTCGAATGTATTTGAACACTTAGTTATTTTTGTTAATATTTTTTGCAACTTTTGGATGTTCTCTTTCTCTATCCTTCCTCCTTCGACATCTTTTCCTTCCGCGGTCTTTACTTGCTGCATGCGACCTTTCGGGGGAGCGGCCTGGTTCGTCCGGACGCTCTCGTGCGGTCTGCTGACCGGGGGAGCCCCGGCGGGCCCCCTTCGTTTCTTCATTCCCAACTCGTCCGTGTTGCGGGTGTTCGGGCCCTCCCTTTCCTACACTTAGAATTTTTCTTACTTCGCAACATATCGCTTTCGCGTTCTTACTTATTACTTTTTTTTTCCTTTGAGGGAGCGGCCTGAGCCGTTCTAACGTTCCCATGCGGTCTTTCGACCCTGGGAACCTTCCGTTAGCCTTTTCGGCGACCTCCCCCACTTTTTCTTGCTTCATAACATATCGCTTTAGCGTTCTTACTTATTGCATTTTTTTCCTTTGAGAGAGTGGCCTGGGCCGTTCGGACGTTCCCATGCGGTCTTTCGACCCTAAGAACCTTCTGTTAGCCTTTTCGGCAGGCTCCCCCATTTCCCCCCCTTTTTTTTATTTAAAGTCAGCTACTCTCCGAACAGTGGGGGCACTCCGGGTGCATTTCATTAGGCATTACATGAGACGGGAGGCCCGACATTACATGAGACGGGAGGGAAGGAAAAAAAAAAAATACCGGCCCCGAAAACACTAATTCACCGCCTATACTTTTCCAGGTTGTCGGCGTGCCAAGTTCTTTCTATTTCTTGCCCGTCCTCGTACCCTAGGCGGAAGATACCCGGGTGAATCTCGTCCATGATGACGTACGGGCCCTCCCATCTCGCCGACAACTTCCCCTTCGTTTAGTCCACCCCTGTTATCTTGGCGTTCCTCAGCACGAGGTCCCCTGGTGCCAGGTTTTTGTCGGTCACTCTTTCGTTGTGGTACCTTGCCACCCTTCGTTTGTAAGTGAGATCCCTGATGGACGCCTCCTCTCTCCGACGTTCCAGGTGTTCCTTTTCCAGGAACATCGCTTGGTCATTCGTCCCCGGCTGGTATTGTTCGATCCGCGCGGTCGGCCATACCAATTCGGCCGGTGCTACCGCCTCCACCCCGAATGCGAGGGCGAATGGGGTCTGGCCCGTGGGAGTTCGGATGGTCGTGTGGTATTCCCACATAGTCTCGGGAATTAGGTCCGCCCAGTTTCCCAGATGTTCGCCTACTTTCCTTTTGAGGATCGACGTTATCGTCCGGTTTGTAACCTCCACCTGCCCGTTCACCTGCAAGTGGTACACTGGCGCGGATCTCAACTTGATCCCGCTGTCTTCGCAGAATTCTCTTAACTTCTTTCCCGTAAAGTGTGTTCTGTTATCCATTATTATTTGGATAGAGACCCCGAACCGGCAAACGATGCTTCTAAAGACGAAGTTCACCACATTCTGCTCGTTAATCGTGTTCGTGGAATCTGCCTCGGCCCACTTTGTGAAATAATCGACCGCTACGAATAGGAACTTCCTTCCCCTCGACGCCGGCGGGAAAAGCCCGACTATGTCAATCCCCCACCTGTGCTACTGGACGACCCGTCCACGTGAGCCGTCCACCACTGCTCGTCCGCCTTCACGTCGTCTTTCGGGGCTAGCTCGGCCATGAAATCTACCACCGCTTGCCCTTTGACCGCCCTCGCTGGCACAATAACCATGTGAAATTCGCTAAGTACCATGGCCCATTTGGTTAGCCTTCCCAAGACGTCCGGCTTTTGCAGCAGTTGGAGCAGCAGGTAGGCCGTTGGGATTGTGACAGCGTGGGCGTGGAAATATGGTTTCAACCTTCGGACCGCCGAGACCACCGCTAGGGCCAGTTTCTTGATATTTGGGTATCTTTCCTCCGCCCCTGCAGCGACCGGGAGTGGTAATATACTGGTCTCTGTACGCCCTCCGCTTCCGAGATGAGTACTGTGCTGACGGCCGAATCCGAGCATGCGACGTACATGGGGAGTGGTTCCCCTCTCGCTGGAGGGCGGAGCGTTGGCAGGCGAGAAAGCTGGAGCTTGAGCTCCTTGAAAGTTACCTCGCATTCGTCCGACCATACTACTTTGGAGCCTGGGTTCCTCAACAGTTAGAAGAACGGGCATAGGCGGTCCGCCGTTCTCGGCAGGAATCTACTTAACACCGCCACCCTTCCGTTCAGCTTCTGGACATCCTTTAGCGTCCGTGGTGGATTCATGGCCATGACGGCCTCGACCTTTTCCCCTCTTGGCTTGATCCCCTCGGGCGTGATCCGGAAACCCAGGAAGTGCCCATCCTTGACCCCGAACGCGCACTGTTTTGCCTTTAACTTGAGCCCCGCTTCTCTGACGTTGGCGAAGGTCTCCTCTAGGTCGGCTAGGTGCGTCCTGGTCTCCTTTGATCGGACGAGTATGTCGTCCACGTACACCTCCGCGTTCCTGCCTATCTGTGCCCCGAACACTTTGTCCATTAGCCTCTGGAATGTAGCCCCGACGTTTCGTAGGGGGGAGGGCATTGTTTTGAAACAGAACGTGTCCATATCTGTGATAAATGACGTCTTCTCCTCGTCCTCCCTTGCCATGGGCACTTGGTTGTACCCTGAGTGCGTGTCCATGAAACTCAGCATTTCGCAGCCGGAGCTCTGGTCCACCAACCGGTCTACCGACGGTAGTGGGTAGCTATCCTTGGGGCACGTTTTGTTGAGGTTTGTGAAGTCGACGTACATCCTCCACCCCGCGTCTGCCTTTTTCACCATGACTACGTTGGACAGCCAGGCGGGGTAACGCATTGGGCGAATGAAGCCCGCTCGAAGGAGTTTCTTGGCCTCCGTCTCTGTCGCCTCCCTTTTTTATGCCCTTAGCGGGCGCAGCTTTTGTATGATGGGGTGGGCGCCTGGGGCCACCGCGAGCTTGTGCTCTGCCAGTGCCCTAGGCACGCCGCTCAGCTCCCCCAGCTCGTTTGCGAAGAGGTCCTCGTTTTTCCTGAGGAGCTGCTCCAGCCCCCCTCTAAAGTCCCGCGGGAGATCCTTTCCTATACGTACCTCGTTCCGGCCGAGGCCGATTAGGATCGTTTGGGACGCTGGCGTCGGCTTCGTGACGCACTCGCGCGCAGTAGGCCCTCGTCCGATGTCATCACTTCGCCCACCGAGTTAAAGTAGCACTCGCGTGCCTTCTTCTGGGATCCTCTGACCGTGCATACTCCCTCTTTGGTTGGAAATTTGAGGCACTGGTGGAGCGAAGACATCACCGCCTGGAACACGTGCAGCGCCGCTCTTCCTAGGATGGCATTGTATCCGGACGTGAAGTTTACCACGGTGAACGTGACTTCGACTGTCCTTGTTTGAACGTGCCGGCCCAAGGTGACCGGGATGGATATCGTCCCCGCTACCGGAACTTCCGCCTGTCCGAATCCTCTGATGGGGGCCCGGCTTGGGTGCAGGTCCGTGCGGGCCAGACCGAGGTCGATGAAGGCGTTCCAGTACAGTACGTCTATGGACGCCCCTGTGTCCACCAGAACCCAGTGTAGGCGTACACTGGATTTATCCCCCCTTTGGAAGATGGGGGTTATGACTAACGGGTCGTCGTGGGGCATAGTGACGTCATTCATGTCGTCCTCCGTGAACGAGATTTCCATCTTTGTTCGCGGGCACTTCGTCCCTGTCGTCCAGTCCAAATCGGGCGCGTACCGACACCCTTCCCATGGGTCGTCGCCCCTGGAGGCCCCCCCTCCTGCGATGGTGAGGATATCCCCAATTGCTTCGTCCGCTGGTTCTTGCTTCGGCGCTTGGTGCCCCGTGGGTATGACCGTCGGACGTCTCACTGTCGGGGCAGGGGGGGGCTCCGGTGGCGGGCTTCATTTTGTCCAGTACCTTTACCAGGTTTAGCCATTCGACTATCGTGTGGCCGTTGTTCTCGTAGTATTCGCAAAACCTGCAGGTGTCCCTGAACGCTGCCATGTCCTTCCTCATCGGCCTTGGCGGGGGTAGGGTTCCCGTTCCGCACAACGTGAGGAAGACCTGCCTTTGATTCGCCACCGGGGTAGGGCCTGCTTCCCTTCGTCCTCCTCCTGCGGGGGTGCACGTCCTGTATGCGTCCGCCTATGGGGCGACCGAGGGCTTGGTCTGCGGCTGCTGTTACTGGGGTTGGTTCTGCTATTGCCCCCCCGTGCCTGCGGGGGTGCCTTTCCCCCTCTGCTGCCGCCTGTACTCCTGGATTTTCGACCCCAAGTAGTCCTCCACATTGCACTCTCCATGGGACCTTTCCATGGCTTCGGCGAAAGTTCTTGGCGGCTTTCGCACCAGGTCCCCTGCGAAGAAGGTGGGTCGGAGGCTGTTCGTGAGGGCGTATAGCACCACCTCTTCCGAGATTCCCTTGATCTTCTGCACCTCGTTCGCGAACCGATCCATATACGTGTGTGCGTTCTCAGCCTCTCCCTACGCGATGACACTGAGGGTAGCTTTGATTTTGGGTCTCCTCCGACGGTGTGCGAAAGCCGCCCGGAAAACCGCCACCAGGCCTTCGTAGGTATGCACGGACCCTGCTGGCAGCGTCCTGTACCATGCTATCGCGTCGCCCGTCAAGGCTCTGCGGAACATCCGGCACCAGATGTCCTTTCTGCTCGTCCTGTCCTCCATGTTGGTTTTGAACGAGTAAAGATGATCCTCCGGGTCCGTGTCTCCCTTGTAATATGGGATCTTTGGGGCCCTCCAGCCCGGGGGGTATTCCTCGTCCAGCAAGTGTTGTGCTAGGGCTTCTCCGCTTACTCCGCCTACCGCCAGTATCGTACTGACTCCCGGGGCTCCCGCGGCCGAGGCGTCGTTCCCGGGTCCCCCGACCGGGGGGCCGGTCCGTACATCGGGTCGCCACCCCCGCCCCCGTCCGACTCCAAGGTGTGGGGGGTTACCGTGAGCTGGTGCACTTGCTCCTGCAGCTGGCGCTGGCTATCCTGTAGAGTGGATATCAGTTCCACGAGTTGCACCCTCTCTCGCTTGTTCTCCCTTTCCGCGCGCTCCCTCTCCTCTGCACGCTCCCTTCGACGGAGCCTCTCGTGCTCCTTTTCCTTCGCTCTGCTCTCCCTTCTCTCCCGGGACCGCGACCGGGACCGCTTACTCCTCTCCCTGGACGGGGGCGTTGGCTCGCTTCGTCTGCTCCTCCTGGGCGACTCCCACCCGTACCTTATTTCCTCCAATTCCATGCGTAATCTTTCCTCTTAGGCGTCCCACTCCTTGCAGGCCATACTCCTCGTTGGCTCTCATTTCCTCCGAGTACCGGTCCCACGAGTGGTGTGGCACCGGCCGGTGCTCCAACGTCCCTCGCTCGCGTCGCTTTGAGCATTCTCCCACCTGGTATTCGCTTCTTCCTGTCATCCTCCTTCTCCTCTCTCCGGCTGTTGCGTGTTCGTTCACGTCAGGTTCACCACTGTTGGTGTGTGGGCTCGCTGGTGTGGGCTCGTCGTCCAACCTAGTACAACTGTTCCTCCCAGAATTATCAACCCCCTCCCCTGTTGGACAAGGGAAGGTATTTATAGCCTTCTCTTGCTGTCCTTGGGCCTCGTGGGCTCGCCCGCAGGGCCCATTCGTTCGTCCGGACCGTCGACAAGGCTGGTTCGGTCCATGGGCCGCGGTCCGCGGTCCATGGTACCAACAATATCTATAACATCCAATGGTCGAAATACCAACAACGTAAATAGCACGTTAAAGTACAGCGTATATAAAGTTTACCCTATATATATATACACTTCGGATCACAGACGGTCGCCCGTATCATGCGGCTTCTGTGATGGGGAGTGATGACTTATTTATTTTGGATTTTAATTTAAATATTCCGATGAGGAATAAATAATTTTCAAGATTAATATTTCAAATATTACCCCTTTCTCTTTTATTTCGGCTTTCACTGCCATCCGCGTCTGGCTCACTCCACGCCAGTGATACCACAACACCGCGACGCGGCTGTCTATCTCCAATCGAAAATCGGCGAAACTGCAATCTTTGGAGCCGTAGGGAACAACAATCTTCGAAGCGAAATCCGCGGATGGAACTGCAATCGCGATGGGTTCCGCGGATGGGAACTGCAATCGCGATGGATGCAGTCAGTGTTGATTCCCTTTTCCAATGCAACATCAAGAAAATCCATAAACCATATCCCAGATTCTGTCTGGAGTTGCTTTGTTAGCTCAATCGAATTGAACAGACCGCAGAAGAAGAAGTGCGTATTGGATAACAAGCTTTTGGGTACCTCCCTTCTTCCATTGCTAGTGGTCGTAACACTTTTACTTCGGAAAAAGTTGGATGAACTGAAGCTTTTTCTAACCAGAGACTATTCCATCATCGTCTTTATTGGAATTGGTTGATTTCGTCAAAACAAGACTTCGATTGACTGATCTTCGCAACGTATTATTCATGATCATCCCTGACGTCCTTCTCTCCCCATCCAATGGCATTCTCCTCCCTCTCTTCATCGGCGTGCAAGTGCCCGATTCCAAATTCAGAACAGTCGGTTGAATAACAACAACACCGTCATCGTTCCTCTCTCACGAGCCTCTCGGATGAACTCTACTAGCACTCACGCTCCTGGTTTTTATCGTCAAATCCGACGATCTTTCACCTTTGTTCTTAATCTGCACGGGAGTGCCAACAAGTGGGTGCCTCCCCGGAATCGGCTTGGTACCCTTCATGATCGGAACAGGCGGATGGGTGCCGGAAATGGAATCGTGATGGGTTCCGCGGATGGGTGCCGGAATTCAATTTTCGGCATCGCGGAACCGAACTGCAATCTTCGGCATCGCGGAACTGCAATCCGGCATCATGGAACTGCAATCTTCGGCTCCGCGAACTGCAATCTTCGCGGACACGGAACTGCAATCCGGCATCATATAACACATCGCTCGTCGAAGTCGTCGTATACCAATGAACGGCTGCGGGAGACCGAGGAAATGGACGGCCGGATCGACTGCCCGCAAAAGGGACTGTTACAAAAACCGGCCGTCCCAAAATCGCGTCGTATATATATACAAAATATATCAGATTAGGTTACTTGTATTTTAGTTAAAAATGAAGTTAATAATTTTGTATATAAAATTTTAAGAGTTTAGTTCTTATAATTATTTATTATGTCTTTATATCGGTTTTTTCTTTTTTAAAATTTACGAACCCATCCCTGAACCGGTAAGGGATAATAATATTATTTTTTCAATTAATTTTAATAACCAATTCATCATTTCATAATGTCTCTTTTCATTCTTTAGATCTCGATTTCATCATTTTGTTCTGTTCATTCTTTTTTTTCTATTATTTTCGATCGAATTTTCAAACTTTTCCGACGCTCTCTTTGTCTTCGTTGTTTCTTTTTTCCAACATTCTAGATAGGGACGAGTTAGTTATTTTTAACTAACTGGTTGTGGTTGGGCCTATTTTGAAATCGAATTTCCGCATTAGCATCACAAACTCTTTCAAATACAATTATTAAATTATTAACTATGTAATGCATGCATTTATAGATAGTAAATAATATGGTACTGGTGAAATTTTTTATAATTGGTGTCCAAACTATATTTAAAAAGAAATTAGGTTGCAAAACAGAGGTTATCAAGAAGAGCCGACATAAAAAAAATTGGAATTGAAAAATACTAGGTAAATGATCGAGTTGGAATTGAACAAAATAGAAAGATTTTAAAAGATGAAAACAACAAACAATAAAGGAAAATCTGTTCAGAAATGAAAATGAAAAGACAATACATATTTGAGAACGAGAGTAGATGTTTACTAAAAGAATAGGAAATTGAAGAACATTACAACAATTCGAGGTCGGGCAGTACTACATGAGAAGACGCCTGAAGAATGGACTCGAACCGATCGAAGCCGGAGAAGTCGAAAAACGAGGACAAAGAGGAAACCCTCTAATTCAATCGAAGGAAAAATTGTTCTCTGGATAGTGGAAATAAGAACTGGAATTAACTTCCATCTTAATTTTGTCACTTGCAAGTTGTAATTACTTAAACCTTTGTGTATATAATTCTAACTTCAATTGGATCTGATGTCGAACACACGATTAATTAACTCTTTAAATATCCCTTTAAGGTTGTTGACGTGGAGAGACAGAACGTAGCCCTTGATCACAACGTTTAGGGCGAGAATATACGGCTCGATATCGACGTCGATCATCTGCCGGAATAAAATCGAACGTTCTCCATATACATGTGGTTTATAATCGAACGACTTACCTTCTTCTCTGCATTAACACTATTAACAAATCATTAACAGTTAAATAAAAAAAGGACAGATCAATAAAAAAAGGTTTTTTTATCGGTTTAATTTTAAGGTGACCTAAGTTGTTACTTTTTTTGAGAATAACTTTAATATTTATTTGCATTAGTAGGTAGGTAGGTAGGTAGGGAGTTGTAGATATGTATAGATACGGAAAATTGTCAAAACTAACCACCTAAGGTTGCTTAGGAGTTAAAGCTACCCATCTATAATTTTTATGACCATTTTACCCTTAATTTTTTTAAAAAATTTCTTTCATATGTCATTGTCAGTAACGGGCAAAAAAGGAACTCACCCATCGTCCTCCCACCTCCCATACTTCTATTCTAACGTCGTCCTTCCTCCTCCATATTCTCTTCCAGATAGCAGGTAGCGAAACCTGATCCGGAGTATTTTTTGTTCGAGACCTGGGACTAACTTTATCGAGACCAAGAACCAAAGATACTAATAAGAGAACAGGAGCCCAAGTAGACGATGATTCTCCAGTTTGAAACTTCGAAGAATTTAATCTGTGAAAAACATCATCTATATAGACAACGGGAGCACCACCCCTTTCCCCATCTTCATCGCCAGAAACAATAAATACAGTCATGTTAGGCAAGGATGATAATGGTAAATTTTGTTTCTGAAGATCTCCACCATCTTCCTTAGTGCTGGTACTATGGCAAGTAAGAACTTCCCAAGTACGACACATGGCATAGGGACCGACCCAAGAACCAGCAGCAAGGTCATGACTTTTCCCTGCCACAAGAAGATTGTGGATCGAGAAAACCTGATGGGAACATCCGGAGTATAGAGAAAACTGATCGGCGAAACCTGATCCGGAGTATAAAGAAACCTGATCGGTGAAACCTGATCCGGAGTATAGAGAAATTAACCTGATCGGTGAAACCTGATCCGGAGTATTTTTTGTTCTTAAAATCCCTAAAATCCTCGATCAACACCAACACCCAACACCAGGTAGTCTGGTGTGCCCTTCGGGTATTCGGGTAATATTTTCCAGATGTTAGTTAGTGGGTCATTGTAACGGGTAAACGGGTATGTGTACAACCCACACAATTTACTAATGAGGGGCAAATTAGAAAATTTTACACCCTAACCACCTAAGCTTGGTAGGTAGTTTTGACCACCAAAGATGGCTAGTTGTAACACTTACCCCATAGATATTTTGTTGGCGTTAGTAGGTAGATAGGTAGGGCCTACCGGCCTAGGTAAATGTAGAGCGATTGATATGCATTGATTCTGTTTGTATGCATGGATGATGGATGTCAGGGTCTCAGGCTCTTAGGATCTTAGGCTGTATGGAAGGAGATCAGAGGAAGCCGTCTCCGTGTGAGCGCATGTGGATTTGGAACACAATTACAAACCCTTCATGCTCGATTGTTATTTTTACCTTAACACTTGCCCTTACCATCGTCTACATGTATCTAAAAATCCCATCATCGATTTGGATCCATAATATTGTCCCGGCAAAAAAAACATGTTCTTTGTTTTATAATCCAAAGAATCTGGAGAGAAAAGTGGTGGCTTCTATAAAAGAGTTTGGTGGCGTCGGTGATGGTGAGACATCCAATACCCAGGCGTTTCAGAGAGCAATCGATCATTTGAAGCGATTCGGAGACAGAGGTGGTTCAAAGCTTATCGTTCCGAAAGGGAGGTGGGTGACCGGAAGCTTCAATCTTACCAGTAACTTCACGTTGTATCTCGAGCAAGGTGCTGTGATATTGGGTTCACAGGTATAATGATGCATGTTCGATCGATCTTAATTGTTTTGCTTTGGCGCAATGTATTAATTAATTTAATTTCATTCACAGGAACCAACGGAATGGCCGGTGATTGAAGCGTTGCCATCGTATGGAAGAGGGAGGGAGAGAAGCGGTGGACGCCACATCAGTCTTCTTCACGGATACAAGGTCAACGACCTCGTTATCACCGGTACGTGCGTCGTTGAAATCTTGAATATTAATCTTGATGTTACGTTACGTTACGTTACACGTTACGTTGCAGGAAGGAATGGGAGCATTGACGGAAGGGGCAGGATGTGGTGGGAGATGTGGTGGAATAGAACTCTCCAACACACTAGAGGTCATCTCCTGGAGTTACTCGACTCTGACAACATACTCATCTACAACGTCACGTTTCTCAATTCACCATTCTGGACAATCCATCCCGTCTATTGCAGGTGATTGATTGATTGATTAATAACAACCGTACCTTTTTTTTTTAATGGATAACCCATAGATTTAATTCCTTCTAACCCTAACCAAAACCAATAGAGATGTCGTTATCAAAGACGTCACCATTTTGGCTCCTCTTCACGCCCCCAACACAGATGGAATCGACCCAGGTAATATTATATTATATTATATTATATAAACTACTTACCCTAGTTATCTGCATCAATTAATCATGAATCATGACTCCTTCTTATTTCTTAATTATATTATGAAATCGATCATTTATCTAATAACATAAAATGACTTGCCAATTGCTTTTATTAAATAAATAAATAAAACTTTAATTTAATTAAATATATCTTGGTTTGGTTAATTATATATATAATTATTAATTGGTTAATTAATATCTGACGCTTGCTTGCTAGCTTGCTTTTCCTCATTATAAATTCGATCCTCAAATTAATAATTACCTGTGAAATGAAATGAAATTAATATATATAATTATCCAGGCCATGCCAGTAATTAATATTTGTTTTCCTAATAATTAATTTTGCCTGAAATTGTTGTATGAGATATCGATCTATGGTTCGTTCATTCAGATTCCAGCTCCCGAGTTTGTATAGAGGACTGTTATGTGGAAAGTGGAGACGATCTGGTTGCAATCAAGAGTGGATGGGACCAATATGGCACGAAAATGGGTCGCCCCAGCTCCGATATCATCATCAGAAGGCTCTCTGGAACTACGCCTACGTGCTCCGGTGTGGGAATAGGAAGCGAGATGTCTGGTGGTATACATGATGTCATCGTCGAAGACTTGCATGTTTGGGATTCGGCTGCAGGGATACGGGTAAAGACCGACAGAGGGAGAGGAGGCTACATCGCCAACATCACCATCACTCACGTCGTCATGGAGAGAGTTAAGATTCCGATCAGATTTAGCAGAGGCTCCGATGATCACCCAGATGATAACTGGGATCGAAAGGCTGTCCCCGTCATTAATGTAATTGTTATAAGTAATGTAGTTGGAGTGGATATAAAAAGAGCACCGCTACTCCGCGGCCTCCAGGGAACTGGTATTAAAGGCGTGCGCCTCACAAATATTAGCTTCAAAGGAATAGCTCCTCAGTATGCCAACTGGCACTGTCAGTATGTAGCTGGATGTTCACGGAATGTTTTCCCGCCACCTTGTTTACAACTTAAAAATAACCTCTCTTCATGTACGTAATGTAACCAAACTGCATACATGCATGCAGCCAAATTATGCTATTGTTTCTAATTGCAACTTTTTCTAGCTACCTACGTGTCTACCTCTCTTTCTCTCTGTTTTTTTTACCACCACAACTAATTGTAGATCGACTCAATTTTAAATATTTACCAAATTATTAGTAAATGTCAACTTCAAATAATTAATATCTGGATGAAATATATATATACACTCAGCTTCAGACGAGGTCGGATGAACTGCATTTTCCAGACCGACGCACCTCATTGCAAACGGAAATGCATGGCAGCGAGGAACCCATCGTGTTTCATGCCTCCTGCGGAACCGATGGACGGACACAATCGGGAATCATGATGGGTTTCCGATCGTGTTCGGCCATGGGAACCACGATGGGTTCCAGATCGGCATAAGGAACCCATCATAGTTCGTCCGCAGTCATTCGTATTGGGGATGAACCGCATGGGAAATGAATCATTTTAGGTACAGTGCTGCGGATGACCCATAGATTCGTCGGATTTCAAATCTGACGAATGTCCGACGTAGCTAGTTTTGATCTGGAACCGTGTCAGTTCCTGGAACTGGAATCTCGAAATCGCGAGACTAGAACCGGAACCGGAACCCATCGCGTGTGTAGGGGACGGACGGCGTGTGAACGTCCGGAACGGTGAGTTCGCAGCGAATTCTTGGTGCGGACGAACCGCACCAAAAACGCGTCCTTATATATATATGATGAGCTCGATCCAAACAAGAAATTATAACCTACCTAGTTTAATTCTTATTAATAAATGTTTACGAACAACGACAGATAATATGGCGACTTCACAGAACACAACGACGAATTATATAGAAATTCAACAATAAAAAAGTAAAGAAGACTTTGATCGGGCAGTTCAAGAGGCCATTAGAAAACAGATGCCGGATATACTAAAGGAACTAAGGGAAGACTTACGTCGAGAGACGATTGAGGTAATTAGCATTTATATATAAATCAATATTCATATTTTCTTTGTAATTTCAATTTTTTTTTACATTAGGGTCAGTCGAGCCAAGGACATAACACCATAATCACGCCTATTACAAGAGATTCAAATGTCGAAAATATTGGCAAGAGTCCAAGTAAAATTCCGAGTAAAAGTCCGAGTAAAAGTGCGACGAATAGCGTGACAAACACCAACAAATATGTTCCTCTTCTTTTATCTTTTGGTTTAGTTTTGAATAACATGAATTGTATGAATGGTATGTTTTGTTGCTTATTAATTGAATGGTACGTTTTGGAATGGAATGATATGTTTTATTGGTTATTGAATGTTTTGGAATGGTATGTTTGGTTATAGGTATGGAATATAATGTAATGAATGTTTTGGATAATTTTGAGGGATATTTGTGTATGAATGGAATATGAATGTAAATATATGTTTCATTGATTTTTTCAGGTTATATGAATGTGTAAGACCTTCAATAGACGTCTTCTAAAATGTAAATATTTCCTATAATTATTTTAGAAATTAGCCACGGCCTTTTGACATTTAGCCACGGATTTTGGCCGTGGCCCTTCACTTTCAACTCTGTTTCAAGGATTTAGCCACGGCCAGTTAAGGATTAGCCACGGATTTTGGCCGTGGCCCTTCACTTTCCACTCTGTTTCAAGGATTTAGCCACGGCCAGTTAAGGATTAGCCACGACCAAAATCCGTGGCTGCAAAATTAAATTAGCCACTGAATTATACCGTGGCTAATTTTTTAACATTAGCCACGGATTTTGGCCGTGGCTAAAATAAATGGCCGTGGCTAATATTTAGCCACGGAAAACCATTTCCGTGGCCAAAAAACAGTAGCCACCAGACTTACAGCCACGGCAGCTCCCGTGGCTAATTCCCGTGGCTAAATCAATTTAGCCACGGATTTTGCCATTTAGCCAGTGAACTTGGCCGTGGCTGTTTCCCTGTTTTCTTGTAGTGTTCCCCTCCCCCAAATTCAGAGATAAAAAAAAGACGTCGTCGATACATTTGTTGGAAAAGTAGGATCAAGAATAGGTAGACTTTAAGTTTTTAATAATAATAAGCTCTGAGGATTTCAGAATAAAACAATCGAACCTTGGAGGATCGACAGCAACGTAGGTAGAAGTTGAGTAGAGATTTCCAACCAGTAGCAACGTAGAAAGAAGTGGAGAAGAGATTCGCGGAGTCCGGAGGTCGGAAAAGATGGATTTGGGGGAGAACAGGGGAGAAGGGGGGGAGCAGGGGTTTACGATTTTGGGGGGATAGGAGGTTTTGGGGAAATAGAAGGGAATAGAAAATGAAATAGGAGGATTTGGGGAAATGGATTTGGGGGAATTATTTTTTAGGAGGAAAAATAAAAAATTATTAAATAATTGTTATTTGTAACGGATATTCCGTTAAAAATAGTCTAAAAATCCGTTACCATATATAAGTCCATCTTGATATCTAGTATTTGTAACGGAAATAACAAAGTTAACGGAAATTCCATTAACTTTGATAATAAGTATTTGTAACGGAAATTCCGTTAACTTTGCTTCGTTCAAACTGCCTATTATTTTTTGTAGTGAAAAATAGAAAACTGGAACTGAAGATGAGAGAATTTCAGGTTGTGTTTGAGAAACCAGCGGGACTGTCACCCACCAGAAGTCAGAGTTATAAGATATATCTACAACCCTCAGCACCAGCAAGTCAGTGTGAGACCCTGCAGGCAAACACAATTTCATAAAGATAAAATTGAGAGGATTGTCCAAGATATGCTTTAGCAATGCATAATTATGGAGAGTTGCAACCCCTACTCCTTCCCTATCTTATTGGTGAAAAATAAAGATGGATCTTGAAGGTTTTGTGTTGATTATAGAGCATTAAACTCCATTACTATCAAGGATAAGTCTCTCATCCCTACTGTGGATGAGCTGCTGGATGAACTCAAGAGAGCAATTTTTTTCTTCTAAACATGATCTAAGATCAGGATACCATCAAATCTTAATAAACCTAAAGGATATTGAAGAAATAATCTTCAAAACCCACCAAGGACACTATGAGTTCCTTGTGATGTCATTTAGGTTAACAAATGCACCAACCACCTTCCAATTAAGCAACCATGAACAGAATTTTCAGACCTTTGCTGAAGAATTGTGTACTGATATTCTTTGATGACATACTGGTATTCAGCCCTACCATGGACATCCATATTAAATACTTGGAAGAGGTGTTGGTAGTATTGAGAGCTAACTCACTATTTACAAAAAAAATCTAAATGCTCATTTGGAAAAAGTGAGCTGTAATTCTTGGGACATGCATATTATCTCTGGAAGGTGAGTCCAACCTGATCCTGAGAAGGTAGAATTAAGCAATTCAAGCTTGGCCCACCCCAATATATATCTATCAAGGGATTAAGAGGATTCCTAGGAATATCAGGCTATTATAGGAAGTTTGTGAAAAATTATGCACATTCGGCTGCCCCTCTAACTGATCTACTAAGGAAGAACACTTTTTTATGGTAGAGGCAACAACAAATAGTATGAAAGCATTAAAGGAAACCTTGACACAAATACATGTGCTTAGTCATCCAGATTTCACTCAGGACTTTGCAGTGGAGAGAAATGCCGACCAGTCAGGGGAGAATTGAGATTGTACTTATTCAGAATGGACACTCTATTGCTTATCAAAGTGTTAAACTATCAGAAAAAATGCTATTGGCCTCAACTTATGCTAAAGAGATGTATGCAATAACTCAAGCCATTGGCAAATAGAGGCATTATCTCTTAGGCCACCACTTTGTAATTCACATTGATCATCACAATATCAAAACACATGGTGTCTCAGATTATACCGACTCCAAAACATCAGAAGTTCCTCTGCAAACTGTTGGGGTATAAATATTCAAAACTCTACGTACAAGCCAGGGAAGGAGAATAAGGTTGTTGATGCCCTGTCCAAAGAGTTTGAAGAAAAAGAAGATCATGTGGCATTGGAAGGATCTATACTCAGTTTATCTAGGATGGTACTCTGGTGGAAGAAGTACTGAATGAACATAGATCTAAAGAAGAGTTGTTAGAACTCAAAAATAGCATTAAACATACAAGGTTTGGAAAGAAACATGAATTTTATGGTAGTAGAGGGAACTATTTTATATAACAAAAGATATGTCATAAGCCAAGAATCCATACTAATCCCAAGAATAATGAGGGAATATCATGATAGCCCAATAGGAGCTGGTGATAAAGTATCCGAGATTTGATCACGACACAAGCAATCAGAGATTGAGATAGCCCGGAATGGATAGTGAATACCTGTATAGGCAATGGGAGACCCTAGTCGACTTTATGAGGAAGTCGACTTCATAAAGTCGACCTGGGGCCAGATCTGGGCAGTTAGGCGGTTAGAGCCCTAATGACCAGATTACCCCATCAGGACCTTATAAATAGAGGTCGATCCCATTCATTGGCTAGGTTGATTTGAGTGAGAGAGAACCCCTGCCAGAGTGAGCCTGAGCGACTGAGGTGTCCGAGCTGTTTCCGGCGAAGCTCCTGACCCAACGCTTGTTTGAAGCGTCGTCTGAGCACTGATAGGGATCCACCCTTATCAGGAGGTCACTTTGGGGTGAAGAGAATAAACAAAAGAATGAAGCAGTTATTATAGTGGAAGGGCATGAGTAAAAGAATTAAAAAATATGTGCAGGTGGGTATGGTATGTCAGATGATAAAATTCCAAACTACAAGGACTCTTCATGCCACTACCAACCCCTGACAAGGTTTGGCAAGATATATCAACAGACTTTATCACACATTTACCATGTATTAAGGGTAAGTCTGTTATTGTGGTAGTAGTAGACAGATTAATAAAATTCTGTCACCTTGGGGCTCTACCAGCTGGGTATACTTCAAAGATGGTCTCTAAATTTTTTGTGGATAATATAATTAAATTGCATGGAATACCCTCAACCATTATATATCTCAGATAGGGACAAGGTATTCAGTAGTAGCTTCTAGAGGGAAATTCACAGGTTGAGTGGGACAACACTGAAGCTCTCAACTGCAAACAGAAGTTACTAACATGGGTATTGAAATGTTCCAGAAGTCAATTGCTTATGAAAAACCATGGAAATGGTTAGAAGTTTGCCATGGGTTGAATTATGACATAATTCGACTTTTAACATATCTATTGGCATGACTCCATTCATGGCACTATATGGGAGAGAAGCCAACACATTCCCAAGAGAGACAATAATTGGCTTATTTGTGGAAGAAGAGATGGACAGAAGAACTGAAATTCTTGAGTTGATCAAGATCAACCTAGAAAAGGCTAAAGAGGAAATGAAATTTTAATTGCTTCAAAAAAAATGAAGAAACAAGCCGATCAGCATAGAATTCATATTGAATTTCAAGGAGGGGATTGAGTATTTGTTAAACTAAAACCCTATCAACAGATGTCTATGGCATACAAATTCCATCACAAATTATTTCTCCGATATTTTGGACCATTCCAAATTGAGAAGAAAATCAGTGTGGTTTCCTTCAAAATTAAAATAACAACTAATAGTGTTATTCATCCTATTTTTCATATTTCAGTGCTAAAGCTATATAAAGGCGATTTACCTCCAAAGAAATTTAACTTCTTACCTGAGTTGACGGTGAACAATGAACCAATGATATTTCCGGAGGAGGTATTTGAAGAGAGGACGGTGCTCGTTCGAGGGAAGCCACTGGAGCAACTACTGATCAAGTGGCACGACTTGGAGGCGGAGAACAACTCATGGGAGGATAAGGATACCCTATCAAGATTGTTCCCATCCATTAACCTTGAGTTCAAGGATAATCCTATGGGGGATGGAAATGTTAGAGACACTTACCGGAGTGAAGTGCTAGCTGGAAGAGACTCACTGACTGTGGAGGATGTGAGCGACGAGCAAGCTGCGACAAAAGCAGAGGCGCCAGAGGAAGAAGTGGCCAACGACCAACCAACAACTAATTTGGGGAGGAACCAAAAGAATCGGAGAGTCCGGTACTCGAGTACCTGATTGAAAGATTATGTAACCTAATTTGGGACGGTCAAAGGGCGATTCAGTCTTTTAATTGAATTAGGGAATTTTAGTAATTTTTGGTTAAAAGTGAGGGTAATTTAGTCATATGATCGTCTATAATAATCCTTATAATTATGTGAAAGATTGTGACTTTTATTTTTATCAATTTCAATTCCAATTTCAATTCCAATTCCAATTAAAGGTTTTAATTAACCTAATTAATTCGACTCATCGTTCTATTGTTACATTGAATCTCTCTTCTCAAATCCGACTTCTCCCCTACTACAAACCAAATACAATTGTTTTTTCAATTTGGAGATCCTAATACTCAAACCCAAAATCCTTTTATTGAAATGGCGATTCAATTTTCCCAAGTTCGACGACACAAACCTACATGGATGGATTAACAGATGTGAAGAATTCTTTTTCCATTCTACGTCCGGACACTTGATGTTTTATTTTGTGTAGGGTGTCAAACGAGCCGAACTTTTTCTTTTGTTTATAGAGTCGGATTCGGGCTCGGCTTGTTAAGGTATCATCTGGGTCTGGGTTCAGCTCGTTAGAGACTTTCTAGACTCGGGCTCACGAGCCTGGGTTCGAACTTAACCTTCCCGTTAAAATAATTAATTTGGAGACATGGGGGATCGAATCTATGACCTCTCTATTCTCTCTAAATATAATATTTTTTAATTTTTTTATACTTCTTACCGAGCCCATCGAATTTAACAAGCCGAGCCGAGTTTGGAATGTCCAAGCTTGAGCTCGGCTCGTTAAGCTAAATGAGCCTGAGCATTGGGCTCGGGCTCGCAAGCCGGTCAAGCCCGGCTTTATTTGACACCCTAATTTTACAGGGTTTAATTTTGAAAGATAAACTTCTGAACGAGTTCGCTTTAAAATGGCAACCTTCGATCAAGGTCCAATTCATGCTGAGCTCGAGGACGACACTCTAAGTAACATGTTGCCAAATGATGTGAATAATCTAATCGAATCTGAGGACGTACTCGAAAATAAGGGGAAGGGAATTGATACGCGTGTCTGAGAGGGTGGTGAAACTTGCACATTTCACCACAACTAAATCTATAATTAATTTACAATATTTACAATATTAATTAATTTAAAACATTACAATATTATTTTACAGTATTTTATAAATAATTAATGACGACTATTAATCATACTAAGCAGTAGCGTTGCAACAAAAGTTCGGTATTCGACGAATTATTCGGTTCGTTTCGGGTTCGATTCGGTTATTAAACGAATCCCGAACATTGAAATAGACTCGTTTAATTAAATGAATCGAAGTCAAACCTTGTTGAGGTTATTTAACATTTTTATTATATTTTATTATTTTATATTATAAACTTATATTATATAAATTTATATTATATATTTTATAACTTATGTATATTTTTGTAATTTTTCATTAATATAGTATATTAATGCTGATTTTTAATCAACAAGAAGAAAAGATAACTAAAGATTAACTCAGCAAAAGAAAATAGACTATAAACAATGTTTTTTTATTGTTTATTTTTTAAAGATGGTCAGATGGACATGTTTATTTTTTTTAATGTTTATTTTTATGATGATGTAAAAAAAGTTCACTATTCGACGAACTATTCGATTCGGTTAGGTTCGGTTATTAAACAAACCGAACCCAAACCTAAGAGTAGGCTCGTTTATTTAAACGAACCAAACCAAATACTTAGGTATTCGGTTCGATAGAATAGAATTGCAACGCTACTAAGCAGGTTAATTAATTGTATACCACATCCCACTATTTAGGATAACTGCTAGGGGTGAGTACGGGATGGATCACGGGCGGGCGGTCCTACCCGATATCCACCCTGTTCTGGCACCTTGATCCCTATTCCCTTGTCTTGGACCTGGTGACCCCGGGGTGACCCGTCCTAAAATTATAAAAAAAAATTAAAAAATATAAATTTTTAAAAATAATTAAAAGAACAAGTCTAAAATTTAAAATGAGTAAACTTTTTACCCTAATTTTTAAAAATAAAAACAAAAAATAAATCTAAAATAGACGTAAGGTTTAAAGGATAAGGCCTAAGTTTAAAAATATCTACCCCAAACCCAGTTACCACCGAGGCACGAGCAGGGGCGTATCTAGGGGGGGGCAAGGGAGGGCAATTGCCCCCCCTAAAAATTGGAAAAAATTTAAGGATATATATGTAATAATTTTTTTTAGGGTGTTAAATGTAATTTTCACAATATATTAATATTTTTTAATGATTAATATATAAATTTCACAATATTTTATTTTATATATTCTACCCCAACGTTTTACAAATCTTTTCTCCCCTTCTTCAACTTTTAAATGGACAAATTATTACATATATGCCCTCAATTTTTTTTCAACTTTTAGGAGGGGCAAATTTTTTCCCAATTTTATACATATAAATCCCGTTTGAATGGTAATTAAGTTAATAGGGGAATTTAAGTAAAGTAATTAGCAAAAAAAAGGAATGTAAGCTCAACGATCTCATAGCACTATAACAGCGAGCAGCAACCCAAGTTCTGAACAGGGTTTGATCATGGATATAGAAGCATATAAATGACATTAATTTACACACTGCAATTAAGGATTGGTTTGATAAAATCAGATTGTCAACATCAGTATAATGGATTAATGGATAATCTTATCCGCCTTGTTTATAAATTGTTCTTATTTTTTTTGATATTATTCTTCTTTCTATTTATAAATCGTTTCCTTTTTTTTTTTTTTAGGTTGACTACGTTTGCGGGTTAGAGATTTGTCAATTGTGGAAAGCTTAAAAGATCTTCATTTGTCAATGTTACTTTTTTTATTATTTTTAGAATTGATAGAACATTGAAGTAATGTAATGATTGTTTAATAATATATATTAATTGAAAAAGATATTTTTAAAATTATAGACAACGAAATCATTTTAAAAACATTTAATGATATGTGTCATCATCGTAGAAAATTAAAGTAATGTAAAATATATTTCAAATTTTTATTGTTAATTGAATGAATGTATTTATTTTTAATTTGAATATTAATTAATGTATTGAATATCAATTATGGAATGAATGTATTGAATTTTTATATGTTTTTATAATCGATTTTATGAATATATTATGCTAAAATTTTTATAAGTTTTAAAATCAGTAGAAAATTTTTTTATCGCCTTCGGCGAATCTTGCCCCCTGTTGAGGAATCCTGGATACACCACTGGATACGAGGTGGTGCCGGAACTCTCACCCCTAATAATTGTCATGTGGCAAAGATATTATAAATAGGTTGTAACTCCGTTATGAAGGTAAGAAGTATCCGGTTGTTTTTATTATTTTGTTTTCCATAATTTACTAGTTATTTTCCAATTTCTACCTTAAAAAAATCTATCTTTCCAACGAACTCTTACCAATACTCCGATCCAAAGTGTATCATATACCCACCAATAAAACACACGGGGGAAAATGTTCAGGGCAATGGTGGAGAGCTCAGATCGAAGAAGATTGAAGTTTCGACTGATGTAGAGGATGACGACCAAAAATCTGCAGATGAATCGTTTTCTCCGACGATATTATCAAATTGGACCTGTTCAGCAGTGACAACCAAGTGGATCACTTGTAGAGATTTTAAGTTCGCCGGACTGCCTGAAATCGACTCGGCAAGCCTGATTTCAAACATCGTAATCAACCTCGATTTTCGACTGGTCCTATTCCCGAACCGGAGAAACACAATTTCTGCTGGAAGCAAGATTAACAGATGATTGGGTGCGTGCCCATAATCCCCATATCCCCATTCATCTATGACAAAGGGTAAATTATGAAAAACCGAAGGAAAAATTACCATCTGATATATGTATTTCAAATTTGCGGAACAAGGAAGAAGAAAAATTGACTAACCAAGCCAAGCCAGCACCCAGAAAATATACAAACTAAATAGATAATTGCAATTTTGAAAATTCGATTTGTCGCCTACATTGCATGCTTATTATGTCCAATCTATCAAACCATATTTCTCTGCGACATTGTACATAACTAGATCATTCCATGATGGTCCGAAAAGCCCAACTCCACCAACCATAAATGTCAGCGACCATGTAAAAAGAATGGTTGTTGCTAAGGCTACACCAATAGCAGATCGAAGCACATCTGTAAAAAGATTGAAAATACGTTAGAGAGAGTGATGGCCCGTATAGGAATAATAGGATACACAACAGATACAAATATACAATGAAAGAACCAAGTGTCCGACTTAGAGGTGAGAACAAAGAAATTCCAAGTAGACAAATAGCCAATAAGGTATGACTTAATTCAGAATGATTTTTGAATGTTGACATGACTTATTTCCAGACAAGAAGAATTAATCCATAATTCCATAAACTAGAGGAATTCAATCCATATATCTACTTTACTTGATGTAAAAGAAAATCATATTTACTTGTTTTAGCTAGGAGCTACTCGGGGTATATTTACTTAAAAGAAATGAATCTTCCATCTTGTGTGTGCTGACTTGACATGGTTAGGAAACATAGGGCAATTTGTTCTCACGATATGGAACTATGGAATCCTTGCATTTTGAAAATTTCACATAACAAACATAATTCATTAATGGAGTTATGATCTTATGTCCAGTTATGGGGACAGAAAAGCAACAATTCGATTATTTTTTGATTGATTTCCTTTATAAATCACCAACTGGTAACTCAATTATTCTGGAATATTATTTCATCATCTATTGTCTATATAAAAAGAGATGATTCCTAATTTAATTTTTTTATGATTCATAGCAGAATCGATGGGTGTAAATTAATTAATCGATAAATTGGAGAAGCTACAAAGGGGCAAGCAAAGTTTTGACTCACATTTACGGACGGGTGCAAACGGATGAGCAGACGAGGAAGATCTAGTGCAGAAACGAAGCACGGGCCAGAAATAGAAGCAATTGATAGCCCAGAGCAACGGCATAAGACAGAAACCCCATAGGAAGAATTTCCGAGCACAAATTACCGAATCTTCAACGGATAAACCGAGAGAGCCGTCAATCGTCGGCCACTGATTGGCGCAAACTGCACTTTGTATCGATCGAGGTGTCGAGCTAGGCTGGATCAATATCTGATTCTCCTCATCGAATGCTTGTTCCCGTCGTTGAGTTGTTCCTACATCCTCTTCCATGACCGTCTCGTTTCGGTGTTGAATGCTTTGTTAAACAAAAACAATAACTAAACAGATATATGGAACTGAATAACTGATAGTGGATACGGATAAAAGCCCAGCAAATAGCGTTCAGTCCTATCAACTTAGGAAAAAACCCAGCCCATTGGTATATAGACTTATAGTATGCTGTATACTCTCTTTTTTTGATAAAAAAAAAACCCTTATTGGCAATTTTATTAGATATTAAACAAAAAAAGAGAATGCGATTCATCCCCAAACATTTTAGGTCACATGTGTTGTATATTTGTTATTTTGACTCTTACCCGTCTTAGCCTATAATAACATTTGAAAAATTGTCAAATCTATCCACCTAAGGTAACTTTGGAGTTAAAACTAACCACCTACATTTTTTATAACCATTTTACCCTTGAAAATTAATTAAATTTTCTATGTTGTGTCATTGTCAATAACGGGCAAAAAAATGTACCTATCGTCCTCCCCTCTCCTTTATCTGTGATAATCATCCCGGCATTAACTCATAATCCATGGAACATCTCCACCTCCCCGTGTTTTTTCTATTAAGAAATACCTTACTGCTTTCTGCTACCTTTCCGATTCCAGCACTGGTTTCAACGATAAAATTGACGCTTCATTTATTTCTGCAGTTTTGGCATACCAAAAATTCTTCCATCTCAACTCCACTGGTATTCTTGATCATGCCACGGTTGGACAGATGGTGATACCCCGTTGCGACGTCCCTGACTTTGTCCCACACCATAGAAACACCACCACCCTGCACGGTCGCGACCTGTACTCCTTTTTAGATGGTAAACCGGTGTGGCTGAAACACAAGCGTAATCTAAAATATTATTTCACTTCCCACGGCACTACGATTCGTCACGAAACCTTGAGAAAGATTTTCGCCCGTTCTTCTCAAAGAGGAAGTTTACGCCCTTCCTAAGATCGAGAGAGACGGCAGAAGAAAAGAAGAAGGGATTGAGGCAGAAGAAAATAAGAAGATCAAGTTTGTCGGGTCATCGTAACAGATTATCGGGTATGGGTAAACCCGACATAATTTACTAATGAGGGAGCAAATTAGAAAAATTTACCGCCTAACACACTCTAACTACCTAATGACTAGGCTTAATAGTTACTTTTGACTACCAAGCCATCTTAGATGGTTAGTTTTAACACTTAACCTTTGATTATTACACTCAATTGGAATCACTCATTGTCCATCGACCATCGGTGGTTAAATTGCGAAAAAGAGAGATGAAATGAAACTAGATGACGGACGGACGGACGATTCACGTGATTTAGTTAGTCCTAACCAGTAACCAGTAAGAGCGGCAGTAACCAATCACTCCCTCACTCGCCAGTCGCCAATATTACTACTCCTTTTTTTTTGAAACAAAATCAGCTGATAATATAGATTCCGAAACAAAAAATAGGGTGTGACCACATGCGATCCACCCCACACCCTCCGCATTATTCCGACCCCGGATCTTACGATCGTTTGGGCCTTCACAACCTTTGGGGAACTGACTCAATGTTTCCTAGAACGATCTATGCCTCATCGTTCTTACGTAGTGGGCCTAAGGCAATGGGGAGTGTAAAAACCCTGGTGTGCCCAAGGCATCTTTTCCTTTGCCAAGGGAAAACTCTGCCATTACCTTTCGGTCTACTACACATAAGTGACTCCACATATCGTTTCTACTTTAATAATAGAGTCCACCCCCTGGGGGATAGACCTCTATATGGATATGACTTTTTGGGTCATTCCATTCACCAAATGTTCCCCCATGGTATTTGGCAAGACAGGGCTCTATTTTTAGTTGAACCCCATCCCACCTCATACCTCAGTTTTTGTTTCCCTTAATACAAGTTCCTATTAAAATAAGATTACAGACTCAGTAACAAATATTCAACAATTAAGACAAGTTTCACGTTCTCGCCAACTGGGCGCCTCCGGTCCATATATCCATCCATCTCTGTTCCCTTCTCGTACCTTTTGCTTTATATCTGTCAACCTTGAATGTCGCTGTCACATCCTGCACTGTCCTCCTTCCTATCTCCTGTGGGCTCGTGCGTCTGTCCTTATGCACTCTCCTGTTCCTTTCAGTCCAGATTCCCCATACTATCGCTGCCGTATACGTCCACGTCAGTCCCCAGCATG
>LFYR01000718.1:317632-336101 GCA_001185155.1 Zostera marina | reverse complement strand
CTTTACCACAAGGAAAACGTGCCTTACAGAATAAATGGGTCTTCAGGTTAAAGGAAGAACCAGATGGAAGAAAGAGGTATAAGGCAAGACTTGTAGTAAAGGGTTTTCAGCAGATCCAAGATTTGGACTACACTGAGGTGTTCTCTCCTGTAGTCAAAATGACCACTATCAGAATTATTTTAAATATAGTTGCAGCAGAAAATCTCTACTTAGAACAGATGGATGTGAAAACAGTCTTTCTTCATGGTGACCTGGATGAAGAGATCTACATGGCACAACCAGATGGGTTCAAGGTATCGAACAACAAAAGAAATCTGGTTTGCAGACTTCAGAAGAGTTTGTATGGGCTGAAGCAAGCACCTCGACAGTGGTACAAGAAATTTGATAGCTATCTTAGTGCCATAGGTTTCAAGAGGTGTGACACGGATTCTTGTTGCTACAGAAAACAGTTGACTGATTGCTACATCATTCTTGTTGTTTATGTTGATGATATGCTCATTGCTAGTGCAAACATAAAGGAGATAAATCATCTGAAGAAACAACTTTCAAAGGAATTTGAGATAAAAGATCTGGGAGCCGCAAAGCAGATTTTGGGCATGAGGATCATCCGGGATGAGTCTTCAGGAATTTTGAAACTGAGTCAACAGAGATACATTGAAAAGATTCTTGAGAAATTCAATTTTGAAAATTCCAGATTGACAGATCTTCCATTGGGAGCCAATTTTAAATTGACAAAGGAGCAATCACCAAACACTGAAGCTGAAAGAAGTCAGATGGAGAGTATACCATATTTCTCAACAGTTGGAAGTTTAATGTATGTCATGATCTGCACGAGACCAGATATTGCCCATGCAGTGGGAGTTGTCAGATGATTCATGTCAAATCCAGGTGTCGAGCACTGGAAAGCTGTGAAGTGGATACTTAGGTATCTGAAGAAAACTCCAGATGTTGGTCTGTGTTTCAAGAAAGAGCAGGTAGAGCTCTGTGGATTTTGTGATGCAGATTTAGCAGGAGACCTTGACAGTAGCAGGAGTACCTCAGGTTATGTGTTCAACATAGGAAGTACAACTATTAGTTGGAGATCCAAACTTCAGAGTATAGTGTCTCTCTCAACTACTGAAGCCGAGTATGTGGCAGCTGCAGAAGCAGTGAAAGAGAAGATGTGGCCAGAAAATATGCTGACAGAATTGGGCTACAAGCAAATTGACAGTGTGCTGTGGTGTGACAGTCAGAGCGCAATTTATCTAGCCAAGAATCCAGTGTTTCACTCAAGGTCAAAGCACATCAGACTCAAGTACCACTTCATTCGAGAGCAGATTGAAGAAGGGCAATTAAATTTGAAGAAAATAGCCAGTACTGAGAATGCAGCAGACATGTTCACAAAGGTGGTGAACGTACAAAAACTAAGGCTTTGCATGGCCTTAGTTGGTCTTCACGCCTAGAGAGATGGCGTTGGGTTTGGGTGTCTCCGGTACAAGCTTATTTGATGAAGTGGCAGTTCTCCTAACCAGTCTCCAAGTGGGAGATTGTTAGTGTGGAGACGTTTTTCATTAAGGGCATTAATTATAATTAGAATAATTAGAATTAATGTAAGCTTTTTATGAGTCATTAGAATTAAATAGGTTTAATTCTGTTAAATGGGCTTTAAGCCTTGTAATGGGTATTAGGGTTGCAAACACAAAACGGCAACTCTAATCTCCCATATAAGTATCTTGTAATGACTTATATTCTTTGTGTGAGAGAAAAAGAAGAAGAGGAGACACCCCGTGAACGTAGGCACATTGTCGAACCACGTAAATCTGTTTTGTTCTTGTTTTTTGCTTGGTTTTCTCAGTTCGATTGAAGCATCGATCCTATCATAAGTAGCATTCTATTTTTCCTCCTTTGTGCCCTGTTTGTTTGCTTTAATTTAACTGCAGGATTTGTCCAGCATTGGTTATGTGTAGATCTCAAGGAGGCACTAGGGAGTGCTCTCCTTGCTTTTATTTTTTCTCTTGAGGCTTTTTTCCTCTGTTTTTTGCTACATCTCTTTTTATAGTAAAAAGGTGTGTGTGGTTCTGGGAGTATGAAATCTGACTCTGATAATTTATCATTTGGGTCCTCAGACCCACTAGATTGGTGGGTTGGACAATCTAACCCGTTGGGTTGATGGGGGTGGGTCTTCTGATCCATTTTGTTGTAGGGCCGGGTTGAGTTGAACTAGTGGGTGTGTGGTGCTACCTTGCTGAGTTGGGCCAGGACTTTTATTTTTGCTACCCCAATTTCTATTTTGCTACTCTAGTAATCTAGTATTTATAGTTTTACATTAATATGCTATTTAAGAGTTAAGAGGTTTAGACTTCATTTTATTAAATGTTTTATACAGGTATTCATTTTTTTGCAAAAAAAATAAAATTCTTATTGCATTGATGAAGGATAATACCTTTAAGTACATATTGGAGGAAAAATAAAAGAAAATTGGGGGATAAGTTATTGCCCATCGACCATAGTTCAAAAAGCGGAAAAGCGGTCAGCTTTTCCATTGACCGCTTTTTCAGCTTTGAGCGCTTTAGCGCGCTTAAAGCTGAAAAAGCGATAATGGCATTTTTGTAAATAAATGTAATTTTTTTAAAAATTGCATATATACCCCCTGTTTATATATATATTTTTTAAACCTGTAAATATATGATAAAACCTGTAAATATATTTACTCTGCAAACGTGTAGTAAAAACTATAACATAACATTTCCACCTTGCTGGAAATGTTATCTTACTACACGTTTACTGCAAACGTGTAGTAAAAACTGTAAAATAACATTTCCACCTTGCTGGAAATGTTATCTTACTACACGTTTACTGCAAACGTGTAGTAAAAACTGTAACATAACATTTCTAGCAAGGTGGAAATGTTATCTTACTACACGTTTACTGCAAACGTGTAGTAAAAACTGTAAAATAACATTTCCACCTTGCTGGAAATGTTATCTTACTACACGTTTACTGCAAACGTGTAGTAAAAAGTTTAAAATAACATTTCCACCTTGCTGGAAATGTTATCTTACTACACGTTTACTGCAAACGTGTAGTAAAATGTGTAAAATAACATTTCCACCTTGCTGGAAATGTTATCTTACTACACGTTTACTGCAAACGTGTAGTAAAATGTGTAAAATAACATTTCTACCTTGCTGGAAATGTTATCTTACTACACATATTTTTTATCATTTCCTATTTATAAGCTATTTTTAGGGTATTTTTTATCATTTCCTATTACAGTAAACATGTAATATTTATAGGTGTAATATAACTTGTTACACCGTTTAACAAACCAACCAGGTGATGAATATTTATAGGTGTAATTTATAGGTGTAATATTTATAGGTGTAACAAACCAACCAGGTGTCTAATTTGGGAAGACACCTGGCCAGACAGGTGCTGGACCATGAGAAACTTCCAGCAGCTATAAAAGAGGAAGAAATCTGTTTGAAGAGTTTGCTTCTACTGCAGCTTACAGATCTTTCTCCTCCTCCCTTCTCCAAGCTTCTACTTCCTGGTGATGGGTAGAAACCCACTAACCCGATCCAACCCGACCCACTCACCCGCTTAAAAAAAGCGATTTGGAAAGCGCTCCTCCAGGAGCGCTTTTCCGCTTTAAGCGTCGCTTTTTAATCTATGGTTAGGTGTCTCCGGTAAAAGCTTACTTGATGAGGTGGCAGTTCTCCTAAACAGTCTCCAAGTGGGAGATTGTTAGTGTGGAGACGTTTTTTCATTAAGGGCATTAATTATAATTAGAATAATTAGATTTTTTTTTTTTTTTTTTTTGAAGCAATTAAATTTCATTAGAATAAAGCTAATGCCAAGTTTACAAAATAGAGAATAAAAATAAAAATAGAAGTAAAAAGAAATGAGCAAAATGCTCATTGACTCTCTCCCATTAGCTATGTAGTCTAGTTATACAGTAACTAGATACGTTGCCTCAGAAGGTTGGTCTCCCATACTTCCATCATAGATGTCTCTAAAGGGTGACAACAACTCTTCTTGTAATACACTGAATCAAAGGAGAGACTGATGTCTTTCAATATAGGCCTTCTTGTAATAATTAGAATTAATGTAGGCCTTTTATAAGCCATTAGAATTAAATAGGTTTAATTCTGTTAAATGGACTTTAAGCCTTGTAATGGGTATTAGGGTTGCAAACACAAAACGGCAACCCTAATCTCCCATATAAGTATCTTGTAATAACTTGTATTCTTTGTGTGAGAGAAAAAGAAGAAGAGGAGACACCCCGTGGACGTAGGCACATTGCCGAACCACGTAAATCTGTTTTGTTCTTGTTTTTTGCTCGGTTTTCTCAGTTCGATTGAAGCATCGATCCTATCAATCAGATTCCCTTAAATTATTATTTTTAATAATTTAGGGCTTTAGAAAAAGCAAGGAATATCCCAAAACTTTCTCTAATCTACCATAATCCTTCCCCAATCCGTGCTCCCTCCGACGAGGATTGGCTTTAAGGTGGAAAAAAACCAAAATATATAAAATATAAATATCTGAATTAATTATTTAAGGATATATGAATTAAGTATATAAATATATGAAATTTATATCTTTATAAATTATTTACATAAATAACCCTAGTGCCTGAGCGGCAATGCGCCAGGTCCTGGCGCATATTGCGTATTTAAAACGTTGGTTCTCCCTCCATAAGAGAGGCATTTACCATTCCATCAGGAGAGCATGTTTTCAATGGATTGGATAAGTTCCTAGCATTGGCTATATAACTCTCTTATCAGTGATGGGTAGACCAAGATTCAGGAAGCGCCTCTGCGCGATGTGCCACCACCTGGAGCATTTGAACTTTTGCACGCCTTTGCACCAGTGGCATTTTTGTAAATATATAAAAATAAGGGAAATTCATATATTTTTTATATACCTAAAATATATTAAAATACTTCAAATAGTTCAAAACACACATAATATTTAAAATACAAAGTACGATCTATGGGTCATTGTGTTTCCTCTTTATCCGTTTATAGAACATAGGATGTATGCCTTTGCCTTTATCTGCTTGAGCTCGAGGTCGAGGTTGGGGTTCAGGTTATGATGCTTCGCCCTCATCTTCACTCTCTTCAAGTTCTTCAACCTCATGATCCTCATCACGAATTTGACTAGTAAATGGTCTAGATTGACCACTCCTAGTCGATGGCCCTGGGTGCTCAGTTGCTCCAACTGCCGTCTCCACGTCGGCCCAAGTGAGGTCTTCTTCAGTATACACTCACTCATTGCATGCTCCATCAATACTTGTGATCCATTCACCCATCAAGTTGAACTCGTCAACGTGAAAAGCATCATACTTCTTGGAGCCGCTTTCAACCAGTAACTTGTTCGTTTTGAACCTCTCTGACAACTTCATATTGTAGTTGACGTAGACGAGGTTATCTAGCCAAAGGACGTCCAATCGATTCCTTGACCTAGTAGACCTAAATAGAAAATGTGTAATTTTTCAACTGTAAATCCCAAGATATTATACAGGTCAGAATTATCTTCACAAATCTTAAAGATGTAATTGAACTTTTCTTAGTATTTACTTCAAATCCTGTGAAGGAGGAAAATTGCTCTAAGATAGATTTAATGGATCAGAGACAAGGTTTTTCAGGCGGCCATGCGGTCATGCGATGGCCATGACCGCATAGAGAGCCTAGGCGTCGCCTAAAATCAGGAATATTTATATATAATATACACTAAGTTTATAAATATATACCCTAAGTTTATAAATATATACCCTAAGTTTATAAAATATATATATTTTACAATATATACCCTAAGTTATATATACCCTAAGTTACAATATCGGGAATAGATGGTGGAAAATCGGAAATAGAAGGTGGGAAATCGGGATTTCTAACCTGGAAATCGCAAGCTAGGGTTTGCATAAGTCCTTGGTTTTTTTTTGGGTAAATGGGTGCCGTCTGCAAAATAAGGTGTTTTTCTTCTTCTTTTTTTGGCTAACCCGGCCAGCACATGAAGGCAATCGCCTACATGCGCTGGACCGCATGATGGCATATGCGACGCCTAGGTGTCGCATGAAAAACACTGATCAGAGGGTCTTAGGATTAGCCTTAGAAAAGAGTGGGATGTCATCAGCATGCATGAGGTGGGAAATGGAGGTGGCTCCATTGTACATATCATAATGCTTCTATACCCTTGTAAATTAAAGAGAATGGGAGAAGGAAGGTCTCATTGCCTTAAATACCCTTGTAATTTTTGAATGAATGGGTAGAGGGTCCTTCAATCAGGATTGAGAAAGAGACAGGAGAAATGTAGTTCTATATTATTTTGCAGAAGAAGGGTGAGAAGCCAAAAGCTTCTAGAGTGAACGTTATGGCCTCCCATCTTATTGTGTCGAAGGCTCCTAAGGTCGATGTTGATACAACACCTCTAGAGTATCTTTTTTTCTACAAAACTCTTTTTATAAGGTTTTAAAATGAATTAGATAATAGATATGAAATAGGCCTTTCCCAAAACTACAAAATAAAATGATTTTCTTCCTTACAACTAACTGTGTTGTAGCCTAGTAGGCCATAACAGTAGTATCTAGGATACAGAAGTTATTATCACCATAGATCAAAAAAGCGGAAAGCGCTCCCAATTTCCAGGGAGCGCTTTTTTAGCTTTAACCGTTTTAGCGACGCTTAAAGCGAAAAAAGCGGTAGTGGCATAATTGTAAATATTTGCAATTTTAAAAAAAATTGCATATATACCCCTGTTTATATATATAATTTTTTCAAAACCTGTACATGTATGATGTATGATTAAACATAAAATATATATAAACCTGTCAATATTTGCCCATCATCTTAAAAATACACATCCAAAACAAATACATCCAAGTTATTTGAAAAAAACTATCAAATCATTTACCCTAATCATCTAGACGAGCACCTAATTTTATATTATCTAGGCGAGGTCTAGGGTTTGGGTAAGAAGTGTGAGTGAAAGTGAGGGTTAGGGTTAGGGTTTGTTAGAAGAGTAGAAAGGGAAATGAAAGAATTTAAGTTCTTCCATTTCGGGTAATGGGTTGGCCCAACCCATTTACCCGACCCGCGAACCCGCTAAAAAAAAGCGATCTGAAAAGCGGTCCTAGAAAACCGCTTTTCCGCTTTTATAGCTTTAAGCGACGCTTTAAGCACCGCTTTTAAAACTATGATTATCACTCCATATCATAGTTTTAAAAAGCATAAAGCGCTCCCAATTTCCAGGGAGCGCTTTTTCTGCTTTGAACGCTTTAGCGCGCTTAAAGCTAAAAAGCGGTAGTGGCATTTTCGTAAATATTTGCAATTTTCGAAAAATGGCATATATATACCCCTGTATTATTTTTTCAAATCCTATAAATATAAAATAGACACGTACAGAACACTGTCATACATCTGTCAAATGAGATAAATACATGTCAATATTAGAGTAATGCATACATGCACTTCATACATCTGTCAAATGAAAATAACATTTCTTACTGTAAATGTTATTTTATTAATAACATTTCTTATGTAAACTTTATTTCTTACACGTTTACTGTAAACATGTAAGAAAATAACATTTCTTACTGTAAATGTTATTTTATTAATAACATTTCTTATGTAAAATTATTTTCTTACACGTTTACTGTAAACGTGTAAGAAAATAACATTTTTTACTGTAAATGTTATTTTATTAATAACATTTCTTATGTAAACGTTATTTCTTACACGTTTACTGTAAAGGTTATAAATATTTCTTACCGTTTTTTTTTCAGCAGCTCAGGAGATCGATCGCGTCGTCTGGAGATCGCTCGCGTCAGGAAGGTCTACCTGTGCTCGAGCCGGTTATCCGTTGTCGCGTAGGAATTTTTTATAACGTTTTATGCGGGAGGATTTTAGGGTATTTTTTATTATTTATTCGGGTAAAACCCGACGCCCCGACCCGACCCACTAGGAAAAAGCGATTGAAAAAGCGCTCATGAATAAGCGCTTTTCCGCTTTAAGCTATTAAAGCGGCACTTTAAAAACTATGCTCCATATCACATCAAGATGCTTTTCTACATAACAGTAGTTGTATTCACGATTTATACTTTACTCCATATCACATTCCCTATGTTTGCAGATACGTCCCTCAACACTTGTCTTGAGAAACTGCAGTTGTAGAAAAAGCAGTTAAATGTCACTTCTACTACCCCACAGACTCCCCACTGTTTTAGTGATATGAAAGATGCAAATGCCTGTGGGTCTCCATAGGAAAAGGGCAAACTTGATAGTTTCTATTGCCCATATTCCAACAGCATAGTGGTCCACCTGAGCATTGTCTTTCAAACTTTCTACCACATCCTTCAATCTATCACCCTTGTCTTTAGATCACCCTTGTCTTTGTCTTTCCATGCCAAATTGTAATCTGCAAGGCATATGTTCACATCATCTCCTCCCTTCATTATAGCTCTCCACATGGCAAAATCCTTCTCTTGTGCTGCCTCCATTTGTCCCCAACTTTTCCCATTTATTTATCTTTCCTTAATCCAATCAGTGAGGATGAATCTAGCGGTGGCAATAATTGACACGAAAGATTAAAAATACACGACACATTTATAATAGTGTCGGTTTAGTGTTGAAATTTTAGACACAACTAATATTAGTGTAGTTTAGTGTTTGCCTATTTAAACACAACATGACGCAATATCACGAAACATAAAAAGAGTTAAAAGACACAACACGAATAACACGAATAACACGATAGTATAACACGTTGACACGACACAATGGTACAACACGTTGACACGACACAATGGTACAACACGTTGACACGACACAATGGTACAGCACGATGACACGACACTTCTATTTTGTAAAGTCAAGTTCTGTCTGCAAAGTCAATCTCCACTTCTATTTTGTAAGTTTAGATTTTTGTTTTCCTTCTTCAATGATTTTTTTTTATTTTCATTTTCTTGATCTATGAGGATTTGTATATTCCATTCTATATTTTGTGGATTTCGTTGTCCATGATCTCTATTTTCTACTTTATGATCTTGCTAGATCGTGGGTGGGTTCAAAGTTGTTGGATTTTGTGTCTTGTTAGTTTTTTATTTTTAATATTTTTTTTCGTGTTGTGTTATTGCGTCGTATTCGTGTTTGAAAACCCGAACAGGATCCGTGTTCGTATCCGGTAAAAAAACGTTGTGTCTTATCGTGTTCGTGTCGAAGACCAGAACTTTTGCAACCTTCTCCAGCAGTTAAATTGAAATCTTTTACATACAGTCCACCCTTCTCCTTGGGATATATCATACCAGTCTAAGGTACAGTGTGCTTCCCACATCATAAAAATTTGTAAAAAATTTGCCTTGCTTTGGTTACCACACTAGTTGGAAGTGTAGTGTTGTTTACCCAATATGTAAATATGCCTAGGAAAACCAATTCACAAGCTGAATCTGATGTAGCCTCAGATGTTGATAACAGATTAATGAAGAAGGTAATAAATCTTCTTCACTTGAGACAGTATAATACTTCTTGGAATCCACAAGACTCGATAAGAAGTAAGAAATGGAAAGAACAATAACTAGAACAGTAGAACAAGAGAGTAAAGTAGGAATATGAGGATACCTCAATTAATTAGGACACAGTAATCAAAGATACTTCCATCCATATTGGTCCACTATATTTATACCCATATCATTGGTAGTGGACAGTCCATTGATATGAATTGGGGTCCCCCTAGAAAAGAGAGATGGTCCGACCTTGGTTAGACCAAGCATGGGCCTCTTCAATAAATGTTAGAGGCCCACTCTGTCCTTCATCCATATAAGCATAGTCATTCCTAATATCAGAATGCTTCTGAACAGTGTAGATACTATGTACTGCATCAGAATCCTTCCACCATAAGATAGATACTCGCTCTTCCATCTTGACAAGATTCCCTCCAGTGACTAAATCAGCTTATGGCATTGGCCCAAACTCTTCCTCTAGCCTGATATGGGAATACCAAGGTATGTTAAAGGTAATGGCTTGTTTGTGAATTCCAATAAACCCTGGAGTTGACTCAGCCTAGCAGATATCTTTGAGAAGTATATGCTACTTTTCTCAGTGTTCACCTCAAGCCCAAAGAACTCAATGGATTTGCTTACAAAACTCATATACCATTTCCACTGCAGACTGCAAGCATAGTATTATGATATTATCAGAGATGTTTCTTCTCCTCTGGTTGAATTGTTGAAAGTTGTTTGACTTAGTGATACAAGTTAATCTGATACTTTAAAGAGCTTGTTTGCTAGGATTTTGGTCATCAGCTTGTACATCAAGTTGACACGAGAGATGGATCTGAAATCTCTCATATCTAATGCAGTGAGTGTTTAAAGTATGAGAGTGATGAAGGTGTTATTTTTGAATTTTAGGATGGGTTTACCTTGGAATAGTTAACACACTGCAACACATCCTTTTTAACCTCAGGCCACATTTTTCTGAAAAAATCAGATGTAGTCCATCAGGTCCAGGGGAATTGCCTGTTTGAAATGATAAGAGTGGATTACTTCAGGAACTTATTCACACCCCCAACCCCAAAATCACCCTTACTCACCGTTGTTGTGATGTTCCCTAAGATAGTTTCTCCATCAGATCTGATTTCCTCCTTACCCAGATTCACCAACAATATAAAACATTTTGTGCGGTTCTCAAAAAACAGCATAGATGCATAAGCTACCATATGTGTCTGCATAAGAAACCTTCCTGGCTCTGACCAAATAAATATTTCGTTTAAAAGTGGGCACAATGATTATTTTCATCCTCTTCGTAAATTTGAAATAATATGTACAATCCTATAAATCCCCTTACATCTTCTCTGTTAAGGTTTATGTGATTAGGGAGGTACAGATGAGTGAAGAATGTTTTAAACTTTTAATTGGTACCCATTAATGGGGCAATAGGAAGTCAATATCTTGAGTCCAGCCCAAAATGGTACTCTTTTTTATATAGCTTTTAATTACTGAAAACTTTGCGTGTATTAATTTGTAATAGCTAGCCAACATCTTTTATGGTGCACCCTTCTTGGGTGGAACCACCTAAAAATCCTTGACTGCTTTTTCTTGCTTTTCTATTATTAGTGATATTATAATTAGATGGTATTTGTGTAATTAGTTAATATTGTATAGTTAACTAATAACTCTAGAAACTTCTATGATTTAGATCTAACAGATCACTTAGCACGATTCTGTTAGATCTCAATCCCCCTAAAGTGTATATCGAATAATTAATGACATTTTAGGAGGAATCGATCATTTGATCTCCCCCATTTCCCAGATCTCGCCCTGCTCATAACATTCATATCTAGACATTCCAGATCTGAAATCTAAAATATCAGCACTATTACAATGACTCTGTTGATACCGTCCAGAACTATTTGAAGAGTAAGAACAGATCGTCTATCTGTTGAAGTAGTTATCATCTGATCACTATCATTCTCTTCTAAAATTTAATAAATGCTACATAATATAAAAGGAAGAAAAAAATATTATCTTATACATCACTCACTAAAATGAAATAAATTCAAAAGCTGAACTGAATTTTGCCTCTGTTAGAGTAGAGTCAATGGCATTGATTAGCCTTAGTTAGTCGAGTTATTATATAATGGATGGGAGAGAATCTATAATCTTCAAGACATTTGGTAGACAACTAAGAATTCATTCCACTTACACCGCATGTATTCCCAACTTTTCTTCATACTGATTCACTATTCCATCCATTGATTTTCCAACTTCACAACCATCTAAATGACTATTGGGCTACTGGCTATTTATGTGATTTGGCTACTGTCTGTCGGTTCTCATTCCCCACTTCCAATACAATCTACCATATTTTAAATTATCGATAGGAAATCTACCATGTATTATGAAGTTGTGAACTCTTAAAAATCTTACTGTATCTGACCCGATCAGCCTGAATACCCACCTACACCTGGTTTTCGACTTAATCCACACCAAAGACCTGGGTAGATCCAAAATCCAAATACTTTTTGTGTTTGGAATTCTTTCATGACATTTAAGGTACCATTAGATGTCTGTGTATAGTTACCAATAATATTGTAAAACCTGGTATTCAGCTTTATTTCAAGGGGCAAACACTTAAGAAAACTTTGTTATATAAAAACAAAAACTTACATGTAGAAGAAAAAAAATTATAAAATTCCTTGTGGTAAGTTAATTGTGTAAAAAGTATAACCTGTGACCAAGGATCAAAACGAAGATGAAATCCATGATCTGGAAAACTAATGACGATGTCCAATTTTAAGGGTTCCTGAAAGATATGAAGAAATATAATATAAAGTTATAAAACTTCTTAATTCATATCCAGTACATATGGAGAGAAATCAATAGGTTTTGAGTTTCTCATTAGAGAGGAACTGTTTTGGATTCTTATCCAGAAATTTCCATGATGGTTTCTTGTTTGAAAATGACAATAAAACTTAAATAAATAAATAAAACATTATAAAAAAATTATCACGAAAGTTGATTGTCAAATCATTGACCATACTTCATCATAACAATTCACATGAACTACATCATAGATATTTGGTTGTTGTTCCACTTGAGCAAAAGCTTCGCATATAGGCATTCCTGTAATGAGTAATCGAATATAGTCAAGTTAATGTGGAAAAATAAAAAGAATAAATCATCCACTCTAATGGTGACAAATAACCTACGATCAAACATTGACATAACAAAATAACAATAATGCCCTAGACTATTCGATTAGATGTTTCTTTTAGTTCCTTCTCTGATTAGTGATTGGCGATTGGTGATTGTGAATAAATTTAAAACTTAAATTCAATCGGACTCGAAGAAGAGAGAAGCGGAGGCTTCCAAATATCAAAAACCATCTGATCAGATCAAGGGAATACCTTACGGATTAAACAAAATCGAAAGGAACGAAATTAAAATTACCAATCGTGAACGGTCCAATCCCGACTCCAGGACTCAAATCGAGAGTAATAGCTCCCATAGCAGTCCCCTCACACCTCCTCCTCGTCACCTGCGGTGTAACCACTCCTCCACCCGTCGACCCCGGAAGAGATCGGTGGTGCTCGTGGAGATTATGGTGATGATTCTTCTGCTGATGGATCATTTCAGACGTGAAGTTTCTTTCCCCACTTCCTTTCCGACTTCTATATCCCCAATATATTATTCTATCGTCGTTTTTTCAATTTCGGTGACGTGACGTCCGGTTTTCTTCATTTATTATTTATTTTGATGTTTTATAATTATTTTGCGCAGAGTTTAACAGTCTCCCGACTCCCACCCAAACTTCCACAAGCGTTCCATATAACCATATGCGGATACGCCCGTATAAGAATTTAAACGGATCCATGATCTGTGCAAGATTCAGAATAAATCCAGACCCATAAAAAATATCAGGTTCGGATGGAGTCATGTATATAGATAGATGATATTCAATTATTCATGATAGGAATATTTTCTTTAATTTAAATAATTTTATTCTGTTTCGTTTTTTAAATTTTACATCGTTCATTTAGTCATATTTTGGGACGAGTCTAGAAGGATGAAACCCGAGCGGATCCTTCTAGTTTTTTATTTGATAATTATTTATTATAATTTTATAGATTATATTAGAAATTTAATAGGAAATACTGAAATAAAAATTTACTATTTACACATTTAGGATTTTAGACTTAATTAGTCATTTAGGTCTTAGGTCTATTTAGATTATACTCTTTACTCTTTAGAAATTTATTGTAAAAATTTATAAAGTAAATTGCAAATTGTTTATATTTTTTAAAATATTTATAATTTACATTTTGTAGTGAGCTTGACCCGTCCCGTTCTCACCCCTGCTCACAAGTCACAACTATGTAAATGGGTACGAGACTGGGGCTAATTAGCCCCATTGAGCATTTTGGATTCAGAGGTTTGAGTCTAAATTAGCCATACCTAGATGGACTTAGACCCGGAAATTATAATAGTTAATATATTATTTTCAACTTTAAAATTTTAATTATATAAAAATATCAATTATATTTTTTTTAACATATATTATATTCAACTTTAAGATTTTAATTTGATGATACCCCTAGTCCATCAGATCAGGCTCATTCAAGACCAAGACTGATAGACCTAGTAAGGTAAAAAGAAAAGGTTGACCCGTGCCACCCGACGAGTTTTCAGCCCGGCCAGGTCGGTCGGGTATACCCACTGATTCGAACGGGTCTTATCGAATCTGCCGGACCTAGGCCCAGCCCCGTAGGAAAGTGTATAAATACCCCTAAAGATAAAGTGTAGAAGGGGAAAGAAACATTTGATACTTGTAAGATTGTTTAGTGTATATATACTCAATACTAAACGATCATAATTATAAAAATATCGATTATATTTTTCTTCTTTTAGCAACTATGATTTTTTAATTTTGTATGACTAATTAAATATTTGAGGATTTAAACTATTACATAATATTTCGAACTTTTACCCATCTTTTTATTAATTTTTTTAGTTAAAAGTCCTTATTTTGACTCGGACCCAGCTCATACCCAGACGAACTTCAAAGGTTCGGCCCGGGATTAAGCTAGTCAGTTTAGATCCGACTCATTTACATTCCTACTCACAACTGAATAAAATAAACAGAATTAAAAATGTAAAACTAAGTTAATATCTAACATTATATATATGGTAATGGTATAGAAAAAACACATTAATTAATATTTAAATAGTTAACTTTAGATTAATTAACTACTACCTCAATCTACTTCTTTTCCCGATCATGAAACTATTAAGGTTTCAGTCACTATTAAATTAGCTGGAGATCCATGCAAGCTTGTGTATATATATTAAGTTTAATTAAGAATTAAAGTTAACAAATAATAACAGATACATGCAGTTGAGTTAGATAAGTAATTATGAGTACGTATGTGATTAAAACATATGCTTTTCAAGTTACTTCTTACCGAAAGTTGTCTGCTACGCAATCTAGAAGACAAAGTAACAAAGAAGAACCAAACATGCAGACAGCTTTATATGTGAGAGTTTGTGATCTCATGCATTGGCAGTTGTAAGCAGTTACAGTTGAATCGAGCATCCGAGGCTTTCGGTTGTCGCAACTCGCAAGCAAAGTTTCGATCTCTTTCAGAATTCAGATCCAGAAGAAGAAGAAAAAGATTACATTACAGATAGACGAGATCGATAAAAATATTCTTGATTAATTTTAATTTATGGTCAGAAGTAATATTTAGAACTTATAAGGAAAAAATTAATTAAGAGATATGTGATTTTCTTTCTTTCTTGGGTTTCATCCATCACACACTTGTTCTGATTCCCTCCAAATTAACCTATAAAAACACCACCATCCGACCCACGTTACTTCCAAAGTTGCCACACAACTCCGACCAACCAACCGACAAAAACAACCGACCCAAATTAATGACTACTGCAGCAACAATCCAACACTCGTTTCTACTGCTACTGCTTCTGCTGCCATTCTTGGCGGCACATGACTACCGGGAGGCGTTATCCAAGTCAATACTCTTCTTTGAAGGTCAGAGGTCTGGAAAGCTTCCGCCGGAGCAAAGACAAGCTTGGAGGAAAGACTCCGGTATCAGAGATGGGTTTGACTCGGGCGTGGACCTCAGTGGTGGCTACTATGACGCAGGTGATAATGTCAAGTTTGGTTTCCCAATGGCGTTTACGGTGACGATGCTGTCATGGAGTGTCGTCGAGTTCGGCTCTAACATGCCGTCCGATGAGATCCGTAATGCGGCGGTGGCCATCCGTTGGGGAACGGATTATCTTCTCAAGACCATATCTCAGCCCAATCGGATATTTGTTCAGGTGATTAAAGTTTTAATGACGTGATTAACTGATTCGTAACGGTCGTATATGCTATTAATGACTGGATTGATCAATCATTAATTCATTATTAGGTAGGGGATCCGGTAGAGGATCACAACTGCTGGGAGAGACCGGAGGATATGGACACGGCAAGGACCGTGTACAGTGTCACGCCGGATAATCCAGGATCCGACGTAGCAGGAGAAACTGCAGCTGCATTGGCGGCGGCGTCGATGGTATTCCGGGACATTGATAATAACTACTCCGATACTCTCTTACACGGCGCCTTTAAAGCCTTCCAATTTGCTGATACCTACAGGGGAGCTTACAGTGACGATCCGGCTATAAAACCAGGAGTCTGTCCTTTCTATTGCGACTTCGACGGATACCAGGTGACAAAAAACATACTTTCAATGTGTTAAATATTAATTGCTTAATTAGGTTTTGACAAGAGATCTATCGATTTCCGAATTATATATGTTTCAGGATGAGTTGCTATGGGGTGCGGCGTGGTTGAGGAGAGCATCTGGGAAAGACGACTACTTGAACTACATCACAACCAACGGGAAGATCCTCGGAGCAGAAGACACTGTGAATGAGTTCGGATGGGACAACAAGCACGCCGGAATCAATGTTCTGATCTCCAAGGAGTTCTTGGAACAAGGTAAACTTTACTCACTCCAGTCATACAAGGCCTCCGCCGACAGTTTCATGTGCACGTTGATCCCGGAGTCATCGTCGCCCCACGTGGGGTACACTCCCGGCGGACTCATCTACAAGCCCGGCGGGAGCAACATGCAGCATGTAACATCCATTGCTTTCTTGCTACTCACCTACGCAGACTACCTCTCCAACTCATCTCAGACCTTTAACTGCGGTGGGGTAACTGTCGGACCGGAATCTCTCCGGCTTCAGGCCAAACGACAGGTCGACTACCTTCTTGGAAGCAACCCGAAGAACATGTCCTACATGGTCGGATATGGAGACCACGGAAATTATCCGCAAAGGATTCACCATCGAGGCTCATCTCTACCCTCTGTTTCCGACCACCCTGAACACATAAGATGCAAAGAGGGTTCGCCTTACTTCAACTCCAGCGAACCTAACCGAAACGTGTTAGTTGGCGCCGTAGTCGGTGGTCCTGGAAAGGACGACGTGTACGAAGACGACCGGGCTGATTTCCGCAAATCAGAGCCCACGACGTACATCAATGCTCCACTGGTTGGCGTCCTTGCTTACTTCGCCGCAAATTCTGGAGCCGGCGCCGATGCTACTTTAGCGAAACATACGAATTACATCAAGTGATTAGTAATATTACACAGGAATATAAAGAAGAAAATGGTAATGAAAAAAAAGATTCTAAGAAGAAGAAAGAAGACAGATAAATCGATAGATACAGTGTTGTGTTAGAAAGAAAGAAAGAAGACAATTAAAGTATGGTGGCCAAACAGTTGAGTTCACGGGAGAAATGTACGTACGTGATGACAACGTGCTTATGCATTACCTTTTTAACAGCTTATTGCATGGGAATATGGGATTTAGTGTTTAGGAGTTTTGAGTCAGTTTGGGTGTTATTTTGCTCGTGATTTCTGGTCAGAACTCAAGAGTCAAAATGAAAGTTTGTCGTATTGTGATTTTCATTGGATTCTGGATTTCTGATAGTCATTTTTTTTAAAGCTGATTTCGATTTTTAGATTAAATGATTAATGTAGCATTAAACTAAGAACAGCAAATAACCTAAGATCAACTATTGGTACCATGGACCGCGGACCGCGGCCCATGGACCGAACCAGCCCGGACGGCCTAGACAGACGGACGGATCCAACGCACGAGCCCACGAGGTCCAAGGACAGCAAGTGAAGGCTATAAATACCTCCCCTGGTCCAACTGGGGGAGGGGTTGATAATTCTGAGAGAGAGACTTGTACTAGGTTGGACGGTGAGCTAGCTCCGGCGAACCCTCACACCAACAGTGGTGAACCTGACGTGAATCGAACACGCAACACATGACAGCCGGAGAGAGAAGGATGACGAAGAGCGAATACCAATTAGGGGAGAGCTCTAAGCGACCCGAGCGGGCGGCGGAGGAGTACCAGCCGGCGCGACATCACTCCCGCGACCGGTATTCGGAGGAAGTAAGGGCCAACGAGGAATGGGACGACGAGGATAGACTGCGCATGGAGCTCGAGGAGATCAGGTACGGGTGGGAGTCACCCAAGAGGCGCCAGCACAAAGAGCCGGCGTCCCCACCCAAGGTCAGGAGAACGCGGTCCCGGTCGCGGTCCCGGGAGAGAAGGGAAAAGGAGCACGAGAGGCTCCGGCGAAGGGAGCGCGCGGAGGAGAGAGAGCGCGCGGAAAAAGAGAGCAAGCGGGAGAGAATGCAGCTCGTGGAACTGATATCCACCCTGCAGGAGAGCCAGCGTCAACTACAAGAGCAAGTTCACCAGCTTACGGTGACCCCACACACCCTGGAGTCGGACGGGGGCGGAGGAGGGGACCCCATGTACGGGCGGCCCGCCCCCCCGGAGGGGAGACTCGGCAGCGACGCCCCACCCGTGGAGGCCCCGCGAACCATTGTGGCAACAACGCCGGGAGGGGGCAGTGGGGAGGCCCTAGCGCAGCACCTGCTGGACGAAGAGTACCCGCCAGG
>LFYR01000718.1:268533-310017 GCA_001185155.1 Zostera marina | reverse complement strand
CGGAGGCCATTAGCAACCTGGGGAGAGAAGGTGGGAGAGAAAAAAAAAGAGAGGGAAAGAAAGTCAGTCGCGAGAGGCAAAGGGAGGTTTATATAAGGGTTCAGGGGGGGCACGGAAGACGAAGCGTCGCGTACCCGGATTGGTCAGGATCGGATGGGCCGGGAGGCTCCCGAGGGGGCCCAGGAGCCGGTCCGTCGGGGGCCAGGGCGAAAGCCAGGGACCGACGCGGTCGACGAGGCGGGGGAGAAGCGCCCGTCGTAGGCTCGGCGGTGTCCAACGATCGAACGATGTAGGAAGAGCGTGGTGGGGGAGTCCAGACGGGCCCACAGGCAGACCCCACCAACGAAACGACGTAACGAGCCGACACCCGAGTCGGCGATAGAAGGACCAGGCGCGATGGACGGGGACAGAGCTCGAGAAGGATGCGGGCAACGTCGACAGAAGACGCCGAGAAGCGCGAATCTGCACGGACGTGCGAAGACAGTCAAAACGAAAGAAGAAGAAAAAACGAAAGCATTTTTCATTAAATTAAACCGAGTGTTACAAACGGCCGGTGGCACGGCGGGAAAAAGTACACAACGCACAACAATAGCTAATCCGGATACAAAAAAGAAATAGGAGACAAGAAGAACGAGGCGCGCCCCAGACGTCGTCCCGTAAAGGCAGACCCACAGCCCGGATGAACGTGGTCGCGGTCGCGGACGTCCCTTAGACGGGCTTAAGGGGCCGGCTTCGAGGACCCCGACAGGAAGTGATGCAGGTCATTGGCCGGGAGGGACGAGGACCCGCGGGAACGACGAGGGCCACGCGACCGACGACGCCTTGGAGGAGGAGCGGGGTCGGCGACAGCAGCGGGGGCGACGATCGTACCTTGCGCGCGGAAAGCACGCGAGGTGCCAGCAGAGTCCAAGGTATCAGGGTAGGTGACGGGAGGAAGTTCCGCGATAATGTCGGAGCGGCGAATCTGGGAGAGGCGACGGTGGACGTCGATCAACACGGCATTGAGGCGCTGAGTCTCGGCCACGGCAACACTATTGGGAACACCAGTAGGCGACAGCAGACACAGGGCCCAGGTGGCATGCTGAAGCTGCACTTCGCGACCATACTCCTCAAGGATGTCTCGAGCACTCATAGCGGAAAGGAGAGGGGATGCAAAAAATAGGAGACTCAGGCAGCTTATTTATAGAGAAGTAAAGAAGGATGGGCCCGGGAACCGAGAAACTTTAATGAAAGTGGGTGGGGGACGAAAGAGGGGTGGACGGCCCCAGGCCCCCAGGCCTGCCAAGGAAGGGGGGGAGTACTGTTGGTACCATGGACCGCGGACCGCGGCCCATGGACCGAACCGGCCCGGCCGGCCCAGACGGACGGACGGGCCCGACGGCACGAGCCCACGAGGCCCAACGACAGCAAGTGAAGGCTATAAATACCTCCCCTGGTCCAACTGGGGGGGGTTGATAATTCTGAGAGAGAGAGACTTGTACTAGGTTGGACGGTGAGCTAGCTCCGGCGAACCCTCACACCAACAAGACCAAAACACAAACAAAACACAAACCAAAATAACAAAACATCCAACCAAAACGTCTTAACCAATCCAAGTCAACCAGACCAATCCAACTATGGTAGAAGATAGGATTCTGCAAGGGTGTTTGCTTCTGCAGTGGGAGCTTCTAGCTGATTTATGTGATGTTGCATGTTCATGATCAGCTCTCCTTGGTTTCTAACATTTGATTCAAGTAGTTGGATTCTAGTTCTTACCTCGTTGACTTCCTCAAGCAAGTGGATAGTAGTTTCATCTTTATCTGTGATTCACCCACTTTTTCTTGAAGGAGCTAGCAATGAATGGTTGGAGGTAAATGATTTGGGGATTGGCAGAGAGAGTTTTATCTAGATAGCCAGCTCCGAAGATTTTGGATAGCATCTTTGGAAAATGTCTCACACCTCCATATTATCTAGTGCATGTAGCCATGTTGTGCATCACCAAAGAGACCCAATTAACTTGAATCTTCTTCATGATACAATAGATGACTACCAAGATGATGGTGGGAGGTTCCTTTTCATTTCCGGCCATAGTATAGAAGTTGCATTGTATGATTTTGAGAAGAATAGAAGCTTCGGGAGTTAGCATGGATCTGTGAATATTTCCACAGTCATTTAGATTGAATCTAAGAGTCAATGTGACCCATAACAACTCTTTAAAACATTCAAATGGTAGGCTCTCAACGGTTTTGTAATCTTGCAGCTTGACACCTATGTTTGAAAGTCGAGTCCACATGCCAAGAGATATGGATGATATTATGATGAACTCGTTGTTTACTCTGCTAGTGATGACTTGAGATCCCTCCTTGTTGTATTCGAAGTTGACATGCATAGAATTGAGCTAGCTCGGACTTGTAGATCCTCACTTGTTTGATTTTGTCAAGATAGATGGTGAGGTCATTATAGCTTAGCCAACCTTCCAAGACTTTGCAGTTTAGTGCTCCAAATTTGATAGGTTCCTCAAGAAGCATGCGTTGATTGATGATAAGGTCATAGAAACCTTCTCCCGCCGGAGTTTCCCATGTTAGCTTTTCCTTGAATATTTTCTGATGTGGAATATCCTTCACCTTCCTCTTCTTGGGTTGAGAAGTTGGATAATAGATAGGGCTTGGTGGTGGAGTTGGAGCTACCACCGTTTTCCATTCTCGATCAAGAACTTCTTCAATGATCATTGTGAAGATGGAGAGTTTGAGAGTGAATGAGAAGGTTTTGATTTTTGGAGGTGAATAGCTCTTCTATTTATAGATAAAGCTTGAGTTTTAGGGTTTTAAAATATCTTTTTGCTTTAGCCGCCAAGACTTTCTTGGAATGATAATATTTTTAAATCATCATTGTCCCAACTTAGTAGACTTTTGTCAAGTCTATCTTGAGTACCAATGTCAAACGATTTTAATTTTTATCAATGTAATCTTATCCATGTATATCTCAATATCTAATTTAACATTAATAGGGAATCTTATTATTTTCTAAGTTGCGAGTAAGGTATAACTTTTAAAGTAAAATTACAAAGCTTACCTTTTGATATCTTGTTTGAAGCTTGACATTTGATGTTTACTTTTCTTTAATAGTGACATATACTCAAGACTTACCATCTTTTGAGAATTGTAAATTCTACTTGTTCTTGTAACTAGTGTCTAGCATGCTTTGATTTGATGGTTAAAAGTAGATATTTTTGTAAGGTGTGTTTTTCATTTTGATATCTTACCCATTTTAAATTCTTATTGCTTTTTATGGATAAAGTCTTACATGTTTTGATTTGATTTAAGTACATGGTTTGTTTACGTTTTCCAATAAAAGATTTTAAAGTTTTACTTTAGCATTTTAACATCATGCATGAATTGATCTCCTTCTTTTAAACATATACATGATGAGTTATATTTTAAACACAATGTTTTTAAGCATGTAGAAATTTCTTGGTTTATGATCCATGCAATTTGAAATTAATTATTCATGTGGTCCATAATATGAAAATCACGAATTTGACCTTAGACATAGTACGCATGGATTTTATCATGACATATATATATATTTTTTGACCAATTAAGATATTTTGACTTATACACGTTTTAAGTTTTAATCATGATCATGCAATTTTATTTTATTATGATTTTATGCACGAGTGCAATTCTTAAACACATATAAGTTTGATTTAGCATGTGAGTGTTTGATCCATTCATAACATGCAACGTGTAGATAACATGAGTCAATTAATCATGCATGAGTGCAACACTTTAAAAATTATAGGTTTGGTTTAGTTATAGTATGCGTGGGTTTTTTAAATTCTAGCATGGCATATCTATGTATTGATTTATTTTAATTAAACACGTTATTTTAAGTTAAACTCATGCATGTACTTTTATTTTCATAGGTTAAATATATTGATTTTAAATGTTACCTACCTTACTTCTAATTACTATCGGACCTTTGTCAGCGAGCTTGAATTTTTTATTTGTAGACAACATGATTTTGTTGAGTAGAGTTAAATTTCCAGTCATGTGTCTTGTGAGCTTGATGTTGAACGATTATTTCAAAGTCCGATTCACCTACTGCATTGGTTAGATGATCTTTTGGTACCCATACTAGGTTGGGTCCAGATGGATGGATTAACAGTTTTAAACAATTTATATTTTCTTAATTCATCTTTAGTCATCCATTTTTGTTTTAGACATGCAGTTGTAGGAGGTGAATGAGATCTTTCTCTAGATCTATTCCTATGACTAGATTCCCTAACAAAATGATTATTATATTTAACAGAGGAATCTAGAGAATTTTGATTATTTTCAACACCAAAACCTAAACCAAATTTGTTTTGGCCAGACCTTGGGTTGTTAATCATGCTGTTCAACTTAGTTGAACTGTCAAAGTATTTTTGAAGAATAATATTTTTTATCAATTATATCTTTATATATACTTGACTTGCATGGCATTTTCTATTTTAAAAGAATTATTTTGATCATGCAAAGCTAATTTTTCCTTAAGCATCTTAATTTCTTTTTCAGATAAGGTGATGCTTGAAGTAATTTCAATTTCTTTGATTTTTTCTTCTAAGATTTGGATATTATCATGATATTCAAGTTTAGATTTACTGGCAGATAATTCCAATTCATCTTAGATTCTAGGAATTCATGATTTTCAATGTTAGATTTATATTCCTCATATTCAAGATGATCAAGTAACATGATATTTTGTTCTTTTAATTGCTTATTAATTCTATCATGCTTTTCTAGTTCAGTTGTAAACTAGAATTGGTTTCTTCTAACATCATGTATTTATTTTCTAGTTCTTCTTTGTTACTAGATTTAGTTTCATGCATGCATTTTAAAGATTTATATCTTCTTTTAGCATCCAGATATTTTTCACTTAGATTTAAAAATGCTTTTTCTATAGTTTTAAAACGTGGGCTAAAAGAAGGTACCTCATTGTCGCTTTCCCCAGCCATGAGACATTCATCTAATTCAGAGTCAGTGTTCGACCATTGTGCTTTATTGGCTCTTTCTTTTAGCATCGGACAATATGGCTTGATGTGACCAACTTTGTTGCAATTGTAGCAGATGGGCTCCTTATCCTTGCTTGAAGATTCCTTCTCAGATGAATTCCTGTTTCTGTATTCTGACCTTGATCTTCTTTCATGTCTATGATCCTTACCTTTTGAGTCTCTCTTTTTCAAGTGTAGTTTCGGATCTTGTTTGTGATCAAGGCGGATTCATCTTCTGTGAATTCATTGTCTGATTGGCTTTTGAGAGCTATGTCTTTGCTCTTTTCAGGTTTCTCTTTTGATAGGAACCTTTCATTCTCATATGCCATGAGGTTTCCACATAAGTTTACTACTGTGAGAGTATCGATGTGGTGGGCTTCTTGAATGACATTTCTCTTGGAATAGTATTTATCCGGAAGACTTCTCAATATTTTTCTTACCTGATTCTTCTCGGATATAGGTTCTCCTAGGCCAGCTAGATCATTTGCAATGCATGTGAATCTGGCATTCATTTCGGCAATAGCCTCGTCCTCTTTCATAATGAAGCTTTCATATTTTGCAAGAGTATGGACGAGCTTGTTTTCTTTAATGTGAGACGTGCCTTCATAAAGATCCTCCAGAGATTTTCAGATTTTGTATGCCGTGTCAAAGCATCGAATCCTACTGTACTCAGACTCGCCCAATGCATCGTATAGAGCATTCATTGCTCGGCAGTTGTTGACATCATTGAGCTTGTCAAGAGCACCCCATTCGTTTTCTTTTGTAGTAGGGATCTCGTAGTCTTCGACCGTGACTTTCCATACTCCGTTGTTGATAGACCTCAAATAGAGTTTCATTTTGTTCTTCCAGAAGTCGTGCCATGTTCCATCAAATTGCGGAAGTTTACGCGAGATATAACTTTGATGTGTGTCGATTTGTGCCATTGTTGTTGATGGTAGATGTTAAGCTAGCTTTCAACGATACTTAGCTCTGATACCACTTGTTGGATCGTTATCCGAGGCTAGAGGGGGGGTTAATAGTTTCTTTTCGATTAATGCAAATTGTAGCGGAAGATCTGCAAAGCACTCAAAGAAACACAATATATAATATGATAATAATATAATATTGCTAGTAATATTATATTATTATATAACTTTAGTGAATATAATATTGTATTTTATAATACACCGTAAGGTTTTTTCTTTCAAAGTTTACTATAGTATATAAATACTATAAGTCAACTTATCAGATATAAACAACTGTAGTATATGAATATTAAGTTATATTATAAGTTAAAATATATTACAAATGACCAGTTAACTGGATAAAAACTTTAACTCAAATAATAGTACTTTATAAGACAACTATAGTATATGAATACTAAGTTCTATTATAAGCACAAAAGTTGTAGTATAAGTTAAAATATAAAAAAAAATAAGATAACTGGTTAATAAATTTAACTTTAAATAACCGCATATAATGACCAGATAACTGGATGAGGATTCTGCAATAAAGTAGTCAACCTCATATTGTGACCAGATGACTGGATGAGGGATCTCTTTGTTTCTTTTAACTTATTAGAGTATTTAGAAAACGAAAAATAAAAGAACACAAAGAATTTATACTGGTTCAGTCTCAACCGACCTACATCCAATCTCGTGATGCCCCTCACGAAATTCACTTGCCTAAATGTATTGGCAAACCTGAATCCTTTACAGGTAGATTCCACTTAAGAGTATTACCAGGAAACTCTATAAAACCAACCAGAGCTTTTACTAGGCTACCACGCTCAAGAACCTTGAATCCTTTACAGGTAGATTCCACCTAAGAGTATTACCATGAAACTCTATTAAACCAACTTTGAATCTTTACAGGTAGATTCAACCTAAGAGTTTTACCAGGAAACTCTGTAAAACCAACCTGAGCTTTTTGGTTCAACTCAATAACCTCACACCTTGGTAATCTTGAGAACAACCTCTCTCAACCAAAGTGGAACACACAACAAAAAAATATAAGAGTTTTGGACAATACTTCAACTTGACTTGGATCACTCAAGAAGATTAGAAGAAGAAGAAGTGTAGAGCTTTGTAGAGCTTTGAGCAAAGAAGCACTTGGACACAACCTTGGAATGTTGGATGCTTGAAAGCTTTGAAGGTGGTGAACGATGGAAATAGAAATGTGGAGCTCAAAGTAGAGATTTGAAAAGCTCTTGTGTTGTGGTTGAGTTTTCACTTGATATGCACCTCTATTTATAGCATAGGTCACTTGATCTCCTCCAATGGATTTTAAATTAATGGTTTCTTGATCTCTCACAAGAATCCAAAATGTGTTGGAGATTCTTTCTTTCTTCAATGAAAATAAGCTCTTGGATTAAGAAACTAAGTTCTTTGATTTTTGAAATAAGCCATTTGATTCTTGTTGTCTCCAACGTATGTGAGAGAGCTCCATATGTGTAAGTAGATGTCTTTATCATGTGAAGATGCATAATCTCATGTGAATAACCTAATTTCTTGATCAAAATATGTTAATTCAAACATAATCAACATTAAATAATAATAATAGTCACATGGTAAAATATTGAATTAAGTTTTTAAAGCATGTATGTCTCCAACGTGTGAGACATTCCTTTATCCAAGAAAATCACATTTTCTCATCCCATGTGATATCTTTGTCCAAGAAAAACATATTTTCTTATCCCATGTGAGTAATCTATTTCCTTGATCAAAGATATTAATTCTAGCATAATCAAAGTTAAGTATAATAATAATAATCACATGGTAAAAAGTGTTGACATGTTGACCATGAATTAGGGTTTTAACTTTTGACTTAATTTACATATGGTCAAATAATTCTAGGGTTTAATATGAGCCTAATTGAGATTAGGTTTAATTCAAAATCAAATCATCCTATTAAGTAGTAAAGTCAAGATGTTGACTTGTTGACCCTAAATTGACTTTGGACTTTGTTTAAACATGGTCAATCAATTCTAGGGTTTAATATGACCTAATTGAGATTAGGTTCAATTCAGAATATAAATTCACCCTATTGACTAATAACATGATTAGGGTTAATTAAAGATGATTATCAATATAAACTATGTATCGGCAATTTAGATTCTACACCTAGTTGGTCTCAGGCCGTTACTAAGTGCCATTAGAATTGCTTCCTCTGAACAAACTACTCTTTGAACCGCCGCAGCGAAACGGTCCATATACTCTCGCATCAATTCTTGATCTCCCTGTCTGACACTCAGTAAAGTTGTGTTTAACCTTTTCCGCCTTATTTTATGTTCGAAAGTGACTAAATGCTTTTTCGAGGTCCTCGAATAATTTTATGCTTCCTACAGGGAGATTCCTGTACCATCCGACAACCTCGTCTTTAAGTGTCCTTCTAAACATTCGACATCATATATCCTTCCGTTTTGTCTTGTCCTTCATTCGGGCAGGTTGATTCGAGTGAGAGAGATCCCTGAGCAGAGCGAGCCTGAGAAACTGAGGAGTGCAAGCTGTTTCCGGCGAAGTTCCTGGCCAAACGCTTGTTCAAAGCGTCGTTTGAGCACTGATCGGGTTCCAGCCTTATCAGTTAGCGCCGTCTGTGATTTCAAGATAGTCACAAAAAAGAAAGCTGGTCGACTTTTTCGAGAAATCGCGACCAAATCAGCTTCTAACAGCCACTCTAGCTCCTCAACTCGACTCTTAGTGTCAAATTTTTTCTTTTGTGCTCAACTTTTTCTGATAACAACCCAAAGTTGACTTCATTACATGTTGACTTTTGTCAGGTCGACTTATTTTCCGATCGACTTCTCCTGCTCGACTTCTTGCCTAGGTCGACTTTTTCCAGAAAATGGTTACCACTAGAAACATCTTGCGTACAGGGAGAACTTACCAAAATCAGTCCAACAGGATGATCAACCTAACAAAAACCCTAGGGCCAAAAGAGCTGTCGACAAACCAACGAAAAATACTGGACCAACCAGAAACCAAGAAGGGAGTCAGGAAGAGATACCACAGATACCTGTGATTGTGGAAAATCAGAATCCTTCATTACAAGTAGCAGCCCAGGCTATTGCGCAGGTAATGAATCAACAGCAGGGGGAACAACTACAACAAGCTCCCGAACAAATTCCCCAACGGGTCCAAAACATTAGAGACCCACCCTATGTCAATACTACAGACAACCATCATACCATGGTACAAATTCCGTTAGAGGAATTGGTAAGCATGAAGGAAACTATAGTTTGAATGGCAGAAAGACTAAATGTAGTCGAGAACACGCGCATAACTCGCACGAAACAACATTCGAGAATTCATACTTCAGCACAGCCTTCTGGACAAGTTTCAGAGAAGCAGCAAGAAAAACATAAGGTAAGTTGTCACACAGCGCAGTCAAAATCCCTTCTACTGAAAAACCAAGGGGAGGAGATTAAATCCCATATTCTACACAAACCGATAATAGAAGGAACGGGGGATTCAGAAGACGCAATACATAGATGCCCAACCTTGTTCGAAGGCATGGAACCCCTAGACATCTCACTAATGGTAAAACCTGCACCGCCAGGATTTAGACTACCAAAGCTGCCAAGTTGTGATGGAAAGATAGATCCCATAGATCACATTAATATGTTCAGAGGGGCAATGCAGTGGATAACGGATAGAGATGACATATATTATGCAGGGCTTTTCCAGGGACCTTAAGGGGATCTACGTACAAATAGTTCGCGGACTTACCAGCTAAGAGTGTTATAAATTTCTCTGATTTGAAAAAGAAAATTTTGGTTCAGCAATGTGGTAACACGAGGGTAAAAAAGGGAACAAATTCATTATTTTCGGTAAAGCAAAATAAAGACACCCTCCGAAATTATACAAACAGATTCACTGAGGTGATGCAGAAGGTATCCAACCTCAACACCACCATTGCAATTTATGCATACTCAAAGGGTTTTGACATGAATAACCTTCTTGCTATCGAGTTAAACATAAATGGTGTGGATTGCATAGAAGATTTGCTAGTCAAGACTCAAAAATACATGAACTCTGAGGAAAAAGAAAAAATGTCTGCCACAAGGGCTTATTGAGCACCTAAAGAAAATTTTAAAAAGTCTGAGAAAGGAGAGCCATCGTGGAAACTAAGACACGATAGCAAAGTCTATCAAACACAGAAAGAACCTAAAGATCAAGGTTCCAAAAGTTTAATGATAATAATCCCTTTAACACCTCTCGACAAGAAATATATGGTAGGGAGAAAGGAAGGATGAAGTTTCCAGAACCCATTCCCTTAGACCCTGCCACCAAAGAAACTCGTATGAAAGGCCAAAGGTACTGCGAGTTTCACAGGGATTATGGATACGTAACCAATACTGTAGAGAGCTAGGTACGTTCTTGGAAGCACATGCAAAAAACGGGAGGTTAAAGGGGTATGTGGTAGAAATCCACGAGAAAACCAAACAGGGTTGTAAACCTCCTAGGGGCAAAGGAAAGCGAGAACGCTCAAGAAGTCCAGATGACAACTCCAATGATAACCAAAAGAGAAGGGTCATCAACGTGATCTTCGGAGGAGGATAGTAGGACAGAGCAGAAGTTACACCAGAAAGGTCCTACACACCACTACACAACCAGAGAAAAATCGGAAGAAAAGAACATACCCATAGGAGGATGTTAGCTTTTCAGAAGAGGACCTGGATGGTATAGTAAACCCTCACGAAGACCCATTAATTAGTAATCTAGATAGACATAGGAGTGGATTTAAGCCTAGCCAAAGTAATGGTAGACAACGGAAACTCAGCAGATGTCCTATATCTGGCAGCCTTTGAAAAAATGAGGTTAAAAAAAGAACAGTTGACACCAGCTAATGAAGGAATATATGGTTTTACAAATACTAAGACCCCAATAGTAGGAACAATTGATCTAGAGATATCCTTGGGCGAAAGAAGAGGAAGGGTATCTCGGACATCACATTTTATCGTAGTAGACATCAGCTCTCCGTTCAACGGAATTTTAAGGAGACCAAGTATACACGGGTTCAAAGCAGTGCCTTCATCTTATCATCAGACTTTCAGATACTTAAGGAGAGATGGGAAAATGACAACTGTAAAAGGAATACAAAGGGACTCAAGAGATTCCTACAGAAGAACAACTAAGATGGCTAAACCAACAACTTTGTTCATCCGAGAAAGGGAGGACAAAAAAGAGTTAGACACCAATAGGCCGCAACACTTCCTCTCCTCCACATTGTGGACCCTGGTCTGCATTCTCCGATACAATTGGTATGGTTCCATCGGGATCCTATGTTCCGGTGCCCCTTTGCTTGATCCTCTCTTCTTCCCAAACCATTTCTCCGCTTGTGTGTTCCTTTTAACGTCGAGTTAAAAAAATCTTTATCGAGTTGAGCATTTTTGTATCCCTATATTTAATTCATGGATCTTACATGAAAATTTGGAACTATAAGGTGGTGAGTGTTGAAAATAATAATATATATTACTTGTTGGGGGTAGTGTGTAATATAACCACCATATCTTGAAGTACAGAGAGATTGTTGGATAGAAAGAAAAAAGGGGCAAGGAGGACGAGAGTTGTTGTCGTGCTACTATGGCGTCTACTAGCTCCTTAGGTTTTCAGGTTTCAACCTTTCAAAAAACCTTCAACGATCGAAAAAATTGCGCCTTTGCTTCCGGGGTTCCATCTCGTGAGTATTGCTATCTCCTTTGTTGTTGGAGCATTTCTGCTCTTGATTTCTTGGACGGCTATTGCAGCATTCTCTCCTTACCTTTTAGTGGAGGGTTTATTTTATTTTATTCTTCTTCCCAAATTCCAAGAAGCAATTTCAGTGAGATCTACTTGTTTTTCATCACTTTTTCTATCTAGGGTTTGAACTTAGAATTGCGTATCTTACTTACTTCTTTGTGAAGAAGCGTGAATTGTGCCTGCATTCTCAATCCTTATATGATTTTACAGGTAATTGTTCAAAACTTTGTAGGTCTACACCTTTGCCATTTTTATTATCATGGCCCTGCTCCAAAACCCCTAGGAAAACATTCCGTATCCATAGTTTGTTTGGTGGGGGCAAGAAGGAGAACAGTGACAATGGTAATGATGGATCAAAGCCTGGTATCTTTGGCAATATGCAGAATCTTTATGATACAGTTAAGAAAGCGCAATCGGTCGTCCAAGTTGAAGCTGTGAAAGTTCAGAAAGAACTTGCAGAGTAAGTGCTAACTAACATTATGCTTTGGACAAAGATAAATTGTTTGAGCAAATTTCTGTATTCATTTCATTATCGCAGAGCGGAATTTGATGGGTATTGCGAAGGTGAACTAATAAAGGTATATTTTTTTTGAGTTTAACTCCTTAATTTCATCTTATTGTTCAAATTTTCTTTTGTTTAAAGTAATTTGATATCATTGCATCAGGTTACACTTTCTGGAAACCAACTACCTTTAAGGACCGAAATCACCGAAGCTGCAATGGAACTTGGAGCTGAGAAGGTTTCTCTCTTGGTAACAGAAGCTTATAAGGAAGCACACCAAAAGAGTGTGCAGGTGAGTCATTTTCAGTTTTGCTTCATTTGATGAATTGGCATTCTTCCTATATTTTTGTTTCATCTATATCATAACCTCCAAATTGACATTTCTTTTTTCAATCCAGGCTATGAAAGAGAGGATGAGCAATCTTGCCCAAAGCCTAGGAATGCCACCAAATCTCTAAGTCAAATGATCTAAGATGTTATCAATTTATCTTCTCTGCAGTTATTTTTTATTTTCACATCGCTAGTCTTGGTTGGAATCCATCATGTTATGAAATCTAAATTATTTTTTCCAAAATATAAGTTGAAAGAGTTCTTGTGATTGACGCTGACAGAAGAATTTTTCTTCCTTCAATTTCTTGTCCAAATAATATTTGTATGAGCAGTAAACAGTAGGTTTGTAGGATAAAAGGGGATGTAAAAACTCTACAACTCATATATTATTCCTGCATAGAATTTTGGACAGGAATGATAGCAGAGGTGCAGATGTTTTAGGATTTAATGTTTGGGGGTAAGTGTTCTCCTGCCAAGAATGATCTGAAAAGATGAAAAGCTCTTCTTGGTTGAAACAATGGCACTTCATGCCCAGCTCCTCTTATCGATGCAAAGACAATACCTTGGTAAACTTCAGTCCAACCTGCTACCTGAGCAACATATTTACAGTTTAATCAGATTTTTATAATTTAGATTTATTTTGATACCTGAGCAATATATTTTCTATGGATATAGAATATAGATTTTATTTTTGTACTGCTTACTCACCTGTCTACCAACATACCAGGGATACCAGGAAACATTAACAGGTAGATTGAGGCGACTGATTGCGAACCTTGTTGCTGTAACAGGAACAACGGAATCTGTGTCTCCACTGCAATCAACCAAACATATAACTAACTGGTTTGTTTTGGTATTTTTATTATTATTAATCTTTTGATCAGTAAATAAATAAACTTACCTAAACATCCATATTCGCATGCTGGAGTTCATGAGTTCTTTATATAAAGGTAGCATGGATAATGCAGTATCACCCCAGTTCTTGATTATATAATCACTAGAAGAACATAGATGATAAATTTTGAATGATCTCGTCTTCATAAAAATGCTTGACTTTTGTAGAGTTTATAGCTTACTCACCTGCATGCTGTCCATTTTCTCTTGATGCCTGTGGTATTTGCATGCATTGCCTTCTGCACATCTGCTCGGTTGTAGTACTTCTCTGCATAGCTCTCAGTGCATGGATCATACCCCCGGCGTCGCAACAGTGTTCCTTTGAACCTTAGCTTGTGTGTTGCATTTGATGCTTTCGACTTCAAGCATGCAGGTGTGTAGATGCTGTACTGGTCTATGTCGCCGAACTCGTGGTTCATTGCATAGCTCACAGCTTTGTCACAATTATGTGTGACGTTGGTGTTTGAGAAGTTGCAGCATGCAAGAATGTTGTGGTAAGTCTTATCTGATATCATGGAATGAGTCCACCAGTAAGTGACCGTGCCGAGGTTATCATAGTAGTTATCTGTCACAGCATTTCCTACCTGGTGGAGATCGTTATGAGTACTTCATATTGTTAAATGAGAAGGCAGTCATGTTATGTTAACTTACTATGAAGCCCTTCAGTTTGATTTTAGGGTTTTCCAAGTTTTTGTTGTGATCATGAATTTTCTTGGCGAGCTGAGGAACATAATGTCCTGAGAAATGGAGGAGAAAATTAAAACGTGGTTTATTTAGATTTTGGATATGAATTATGATGCTGGGATGAGAGTTTAGTATTTGTTTGACCTGCATAGCTCTCTCCGGAGATGTAAAAATCTCTATATTTGTACTGTGGAAACTTTTCCATCCATCTGACGAGGAACTTGAGAGAATCATCAGCTGTGAAACAGTGAAGATGGACTGAATGAATAATTTAAAATACGTAGATTTATTGTTTTGTTTTATATACCTGTTCTAACATCACCAGAGCTTTTTAGATCAGAACTGGTGTTGGTGTATGAGAAACCCACACCGACTGGTGATTCAAGGAACAAAAGATTAGCTTCTGCAAAAGTACAAAACATGTTGTGTTTGAATTGTATTATTTGTTCCTTGTATTACCTTGATTTAATATCATCTCATCTAAAAATCTAAAATGAAATGCAAAGTACCTCTGTTCCAAGAGTATTTGTTTAGAAAGAGTGTCTGTCCAGTTTTGTTAATCCTGAAAGGTCCAATCTCTTCCGAAGCACCATAAGCTACAGAAGAACACCCAGGTCCTGCAACAAAGTGTCAAAGGGATATGAGTTGAGTGATGCATGCATGCATGCTTCATATTTTCTCTATATCTTGTCTAGTTGTCTGTGTAAGCAGCAAGTCAAAGTTGGAAAATATCCAAAAAGAAAGATTGTCTCTTTAGGTCGCTTTTGCAGATGTCTGTTCAGCGGGAGTTGAGTGTGGAAGAAGAGATTGATAACTGAGTTCTCTCTTCTATCAATAGTTCATGTGGTGTTTTAGTTTTGGTCTTTAGTGATGATGGATGTGATTGAAATTGAGAGAAAGCAGTAGCAAAAACAGACAACCAAAGTCATCAGGGATTTTGATGTTTTTTGTTCAGACTGCACAAGAGCATAAATATCTAACAGACATGTCACATGATCAATTCAATTCTCAGCACAAGAGATTGATTTTGATTCTGCTTTCCTCCCTTTTTCTGGGCACTCGAAAGCTGTTCTTTCTTCTTCTTCTTTTGGTTAAACACCAAAATCCATTAATAAATTTATGGCACGGCCAACTACTGTACATTTTTACCAAACAATCCAACCAACTCAACCCTACTTGCGTTAACATTTAAACAAGGCAAATCCATGACCACCGGAGCCTGCCTGCCTGCCTGATTGCCTTCCTGGCTTGGCTTGGCTGTTCCAGTGTGGTGCATTTGGGGAGCAATGGAAAGAAATCGATAATAATAATCGAGCAATGACTTATAATTGATAGTGTTAATTATACAGTAATTAAACTTTTTTTTTTAAATGCATGTTGTATGACAATTACGAATTACCTTGTAAATTAAACAAGGCAATTAAATTAGTTACTGACTGACTGACCTCCATTGAGCCAGAGAACAAGAGGCCTGGCTGCAGCGTCGCTGGTTGCTTCCGTCAACCAGTAGAAGAGAGCTCTACCATGATGGTCATTAACAGTAACGTAGCCGGAGAACTGTTTGAATGTAACCGGGGGTTGACCAGGGAGATTTGTGATCCTATCAGCTTCATGGGAGGAGGAAGATGCATTGGCAGTAACGAAACTGAAACCCGCGAGGAATGTGAAGAATGGGAGGAGAAGGAGATGAAGAGAAGTTAGAGAAATGAGACAAGTAGAGATCTGGTTTCTTCTACTCCTTTGGGCCTCCATTGTTGGTTGCACTCTCCAGCTCTTCCTTGCAAGCTAGTTCGATCCAACAACTGAACCAGAAGGTTAGCCAAATTATAGCACTACTCTCGAGTCTTGATTGGGTTAAATCCAACTACTCTTTCTTCCTTCTCCTACTTAATTCCTGTTGGTTGCTGACAATTTACTACAGCTTGCATACAAGTTTTGGCAGCTATAGGGACCCTCTCTCTCTCACAGTCATAGTCTCACTGTCTCACTGGTCTGTCTGTCTAGCTACTGTATTGTATTATATATACATATTACATAGTGACATACCATCATGATCCATGCATGCATACGTGCATTTATGTAGAAATCAAATTAATCTTGCGGAATGTCTTTACTGGACGCGATTTCAAGTGTGGAATGAGATGGAGTATGATGATCAAATGTTGATCGATCTGGTGAATTGTTGATGGTGGTTTAAATTAAATGATATATAATAAATACAGCAGATGGATCGTTCAGAATTTATAAATGATCGATGCCAACCCACAACCCAACTGGAGCTAGTACAGACAAGTCGATTCCTTGCTGCAATTATATCTAATCTGAGGTGGTTTCTTGTCAATATGATATAGCACGAATCAAGACTGATTTCAAAACTTCAATACCATCTAGGCTCTAAGCTCTAGCTACTTCCGTGTATCAGTGGTTCAGTTGATTTATTTTCGAATTGGACATTTCATTTCATATATTGCTGTGTTGCTGCTGCATGCATGCATGTAATGTTCAATATTATTGTTCATGCATGTATGCATGCAAGCGTTATTACAGCAGATGGATTTTGACTGGTGTTAATTGTAGTACCACTATTCGATCCTCACATCTTGACATGTTGTCTTGATCTGATCACGAGTAGACAATTCGATACATCCATTCCAATGTATATGTATTGAACTACATCATCATCATCATCTTTAAATTAGCTAGCTGCTACGTATCCACCAGTACCCACTAGAGGAGAAGCTTAATTTCTTCAAGTTTAGTACAGTGGAAGGGTTTAAGTGAAGAAAACTAGCATGGATTGGAGTAATATTTGAGCATCACCTATAGCAAAACTGCATAAATGCTTACAGAATTGAATCTACAATATACTACTATCATCATCATCATCATCATCATCGGTCATCATCATCATCCATGGCCTGGCCTGGGTCATGAGGTCAATTATGAATTAATGGTTATTGGGAGATGGATATATAGCAGACCGTCAGACAAGTAGGTAGAGTGGTTGGTAGATCCGTTGGTATATAGATTAAGCATTAAAAAAACTGCGGACTTAGCTTGTAGAAGCACTAGTTAATTCTGCTTCTACGTACTTGCATTCTCTGAGGATTTCTCGGGACGATATCGATATCATGAACGCAATCACGCTAGCTAATCAGCGGTGCCGGTGGATGTGTTCCAGTACAAGTCAACCTACTCACTGCCTCAGTTTTCGCAGATCGAAGAATGCAAAAGAACTGATGAATTACAGAATCAGCAGCTCTTGTAAATTATAAATATATAGTTATGATCGAGATTACTTTACTTGGAAGGAAGTGTTGTAAGAGCAGGCAGGTATCGAGCCATTCAAAAAGCCACTGCTCATTATGTTGGAGCTACTTTTGTGGTTTTCAAGGCGGAATTGACTGGATCCATTTAAGATTTAGATGGTTCCGGGTCGAATCTGGCTGGATCCATTAATTAAGTTGGACCTTCTTTCTCCCCTTTGTTGTTTCTCGTTATTACAAACTCGGCCCGGGAAATCCCATTAAGTATAGACTTGGACTTTGGGAGGCCTCAAGTTGATGCTAAGAAAAAGTTTGCTTAATTTCCGCTCTACTTTTGTAATCATCGATCGATCCAAAAAGATCTCCGCCTGCACTTCTGTTCCAAGTGGCGCGGAAAGTGGGTATTCTCTATTGGTTTTCCTCCCCTCCTCTGAGGTTAAGGGAGGGTATTTATACCCTTTCGTCGAGCTCTGATCCCCCACTCTTGGACCGTGGGCTTCCGGCCCGTTGTATTATGCGGTCCATGGTCCGGTTAATAGACCATGGTACCAACAAATACTATCATATACAAATTAAGTTTATACTCCCATTGGGAATCATCACCTCATCTAGTGTCCCTAGCTAGCTAGCTGTTCTTTTTCTGGTAGTTGTTGATGTTGTTTTCGCACAGTCTTCAGATTTGCATCGCTCCGCTTTTCACCATCGATTATCATCTTCAGCTCATCGTCTTCAGATCTATACTTACAGTAATATCATCTTGACTCTATATTAGCATTACATGTTCTATCAAAGTATTCATTAAATCTTTATGTTAATAGATTAAATTATTAGTATTAGTCATTAGTTAGTCCGGCCCACACTCAAGGCCCAGTTAGCCATTGGTATAAATACCAATTGTAATAGTTAGTTTATTTATCTTTTCCAAAACAATTCAAAACTTAACATTACAAAAAAAAGGACCTTGTATGGCGGACTTTAGATGACGGATTTCCGTCATCAATAATCCAGTTGTTTAGATGACGGATGTCCGCCATCTATTCATTGAGTCCGCCGAGGAAAAGTTTTGGCTCAACGACGATTCGAAATTACTTTCGATGACGGTGTTTAGATGGCGGATTTCCGCCATCTAAACTATCCCGCCCAAAATTTCGATTTCCCCCCAATACTTAGCCCGATTACCCGATTAAATTGACATAACATGGCGGATATCCGCCATGTTATGTTTTCGGGGAATCAGGCGGAAAAAGCCCGCCCAAATTTCGATTGGGCGGACTTTCACTTTAGTGCTGGTGGCACTTAAGTGTACTTACATGGCGGAGTTTTGGGGTTTATTAAAAATTTCAAATCGACAGAACGCGCAGTCTGTCTATTCCAAATCCCTCACCGTCGGAAATCACTGCTCTGCCTGTCTCCCCGCTGCTCGTCGTCGCCGTCAGCGCTCGCCGGTCACGCCGCTGTGTCCTCGCCGGTCTTCACTCTCAGTCTCCGTGTCCTCGCCGGTAGTCGATCTCCACTCCGATTCCTCAACTTTGAAGGTAGTTTTTAATTTTTTAACGTTTTTCGTTTTTCATAATTTTTTTATCCTTAATTTGTCTTCTCTTCATTGTTTGTTTAATGTTATTCTATATATCTATCTTTATCTATTTTTTTTATATTTATCTATTTTTTTTATATTTATCTATTTTTATGTTTATCCATATTGTTTAGATTCAATATTTATCTATCTACTATTTAGGCTTAAGTTTAAGTATTTTCTGTTTAGATGTTTGAATGAATGTATGTATCTATCTAGTTATCTGAAATAGTATTGTTTGCTGTTGATTTAGTATCTGAAATAATATTGTTTGAAATAGTATTCATTTAGGAAAGATGTTTGTTTAGTTATCGTGTTGATTGTTTTTGATAAGTGTTGGGTTTTTGAAATGGATTTATGGGTTTGATTTATGTTTTTTTAGTTAAATGGATTTATGGGTTTGATTTATGTTTTTTTAGTTATTGTGTTGATTGTTAGTTTGATGTTTTTATAGTAAGTTATTGTTTGTTGGGTTTTTGATGTATGAATAAGAATTTATCATGTTGGGTTTTTGATATGTTAAGAATTTCAATGATTTCATGAGAATTTCAATGATATGTTAAGAATTTCATTTTGTTTTAATTTCAATGATTTAATTTCAATAATAACCGTTTCCGCCGAGGTCGTTTCTTCACCGACGCCGGTTCCGAGGTCGCCTCCGGTAGCCACCGCCTCCGTCCTGCCTTGATTACGTCGCCTCGCTTGTCCGTTTTGGTGAGATTTTAAAAATCTTTTTAATTTAGTTAAATAATTTAGTTAAATAATTATTAATTTTTTAAAATAAATAAATAATCTAGAAAATTAATTGTTTTATTTAAATAATTAATTATTTAGTTATATCATAATTTAAATACTATGTTTTGAAATAAATTAAAAATATTTAATATTGTTCTTAATTACTGTTTTTTAATAAATTTATTAATTATTTAATTTTTTTTTTATAAATGTTTTAATTAATTATTTAATTGATTATTTTTAAATAATTTATAAATTGATTTAATTAAATAAATAATTTATATAATGTTTTAATTATTGTGTTGTTGACTTGTTGTAGGTTTTGAAATATCAAGAATGTAATTATAAATTTGTTAATTTGTTAATTTGTAATTATGAAATTGAATGATTTTAATGATTTTAAATTATATTAATAATGATTAATTTGTATGAAATTATAATTTGTTAATTAATAATTATTAAATTGTATCAAAATAATTTGTTAATTAAATGGTTAACTAAATAATTATAAATTATTTAATTACTGTTTCTTAATATTTTAAAATTAAAATAATTAAAATACTGTTTTTAATTAATTAAATGATATAATGTTTTTAAATTGTTAAATAATTAATGTTTTTCATATTTTAAATTAATCAATTATTTTAAAATTATTTCATGAATTAAAATAATTATTTCATATTTTAAATTAAAATAATTAAATTTTTTATTTAATCAACTTATTTGTAAATTATTTAAATAATTGTAATTAAATATCAATTTAATTAATAATTTACATGAATCTATATCTTAATTAATTATTTGCATGAAATAAATTTGTTTGAATTATTTTCTGTTTTTAAATTATTTAAAAAATAATTAAAATAATTAAATAATTTATGTTTTTAAATAATTTAAAATTTATATAAAATTATTAATGTGTTTTTGATTTGTTATAGGTTTTTTAAAATCAAGATTGAAGTAAGTTTTGGATTGAAGTAAAAGCTTATTTGCGGTAAAAATTATATAATTTTATTTAATCAATTTATTTTCAAATTATTTAATTTATTGTTAAAATAAATTATTAAATTATCATTTTAATTATCAATTGAAATAAGAATAATTAGTATTTTCTTAATTGATTAACAATTATTAAATATTAATTTGTTAGTAATGAAATATTTGCATGAAATAATATATGATCATTTTAATTTGAAATTATTTAAATAATTATTAAATTGAAATAATAATGATTAATTTGCATGAAATTATTATTTTTTTAATTAATTAGTAATTATTAAATTGAAATGTTAATGATTAATTATTAATTATTTAATTTCCGCCATCTAATGTTACAAGGATAGTTGGCGGACATCCGCCATCAATAAAATTAACCGCCATCAATGAATTAGCGCCAAACTTTTTCCGCGCCATCTAAAACTTTTCAGTTCCCGCGAACCGCCATCTATACAATTTTTGGTGGGAAATGAGGATGGATAATAGATGGCGGTATTTAGATAACGGTTATGGGGTTTTAATGGCGGTGTTCAAGATGGCGGTCTTTAGATGACGGATTTCCGCCGACGATCACTTTAGATGGCGGATTTCCGCCGACGAACACTTTAGATGGCGGATTTCCGCCGACGATCACTTTAGATGACGGATTTCTGCCGACGATCACTTTAGATGGCGGATTTCCGCCATCTAAAGACCGTCATACAAGGTCTTATTTCTTGTAGTGTAAACCCTTCTAGGGTTCCCAAACGCCGCTCCTCTCCCTCCCGCTTCCACAATTGCTCACACCTCCGGTCGACGCCGCTCCTCCGTGCACACATCACTCCGACTACTAACTTCTTCATGGTATCAGAGCCTCTGTGAAGTGCTGCACCGAAGACAGTCGTTGTCGCTCCGGAAACTCCAAAACGACACCCACTGACTCCGTCAGATCTCTTTCTTCAAACAACGCTGGTATAACCTTTAATCTTCAAAGGATAATATCTATGTTTCTTCAACTAGATCGAAGAAGATATCTATCATATGTTTTATCTTGTATTGCATGCTGCTTAAACCTAAATGCATGTTGCTATATCATTTTCTTATACATATTTACATGTTTACATTCCACTGATATGCACATCCACTGCGATATATGCAACTATCACAGACATGCACATCTATATACTCAATATCCTTACATGTTCTTAACATACATACACTAATGCATTATAAACATGCACACTGTGACTCTGAAAAACTTCGATGTGGTCATATGATGCATGCTATGGATGTACTAGCTGTTGAGAATATATATATCTAGAAATATATGATCATATGATACTCTGTTATTATTCCATATTAATCATCTTGATGTATGATTGCATAATACTCTCATGCTATTTCATGTTTAATATCTTGATGAATATTATCATAGTAGAGACAATCATTAAGGTAATGTCATATCTAAATGATTATGTTCAAATTTGCACTGATCACATCAAATGGTTGATGGATCAGCCCCCATTAGTGGGCAAACAGCAAGGTAGCTCTGGAGTGACCTTGTCTGGTTTACATATGAATATTAGGGCTATAATCATGAACCCCTATTATCCAAAATCAATCACACTTATCATGATCCAAATGCTTCCGCTCAAAACTAAACCATCTCACTCTGATAAGGATCTAAACACACCCAAATCACCTAAGAATCTTAAATCAACACATATTAAAATCTATATCAAAATCAAAATAATTAACTCTAATCAAATTAATCTAAGAATTTATTTTTCTTGTAATTTAACATGCTTTCACTACTATGTCTTTATCAACAGATATACCAAAATGTCTACAAAAGGAGGTCCCCTCTTTGACCCAACTTCAGTATATTATTTTAAATCCACAGACTATACCCCTCTAAACATCATAAACACATTGCAAGGTAGCCAGAACTACCACCCTTGGAGCAGGGAAATGACCACCATGTTACTAACAAGAAGAAAGTTAGGTTTTGTCTTAGGGACAGTTAAGGAGCCACCTAAAACAAACCCTGAAGAATATGAGGCATGGCTCACATGCCATGGCATGATCAGACAGTGGATATGGAGCTCAGTCTCAAAAGAGATTGCCACACAAATAATGTATACTGATGACTGCTCAACAATTTATAATGATCTCAGAGATCAATTTAGACAGTCCAATGAAACCCATATATATCAAATCACACATGAAATTGCTATGCTTCAACAAGGGAATGACTTTGTCTCAAAGTTCTTTACCAACCTGAAATCCCTCTGAAGAGAGGTTGATGCTTATGGAGAAATCCCACACTGTGACTGTGGTTCCTGCACATGCAATGTAAATGGGAGATCAAATGAGAGGGAGGAGAGATTGAAGGTCAGGAAATTTCTCATGGGCTTGAATGATGAATTTAGGCAGGTCAGATCTCACATCCTTTCAATGGATAAACTTCCTATCCTTGGAAAGGTATACTCATTGGTAGCACATGAGGAAACTCAGCTACAACTGAATGACCAACCTAATACACACCAAGCCTCTGCCTTCTACTCAGCTAGGAATCAAAACACTAGCAAACCCTACAACAGCAGTGCTTCAACTTCTAAGTCCCCATATGCGCCATCATCTTCAAACCCAAGGAAAAGACCCCCAGTTCTATCTGAACCACTCTATTACAAGAGTGGTAAAGTAGTAAACACCAGGTACTATTGCTTCCACTGTGCAGTGTTTGGACACAGTGATGAAAAGTTCTTTGTCCAGCATGGTTACCCAACATCTAAAGGCACAACTCTCAAAAAGCCTAATCCAAATGTGCCCACAACCACTGAGCCAACCAAACCACAAGCCTCTGCCAACTGTGTTTCTACTGATCAAGCATGGTCTGCCTGGGAGAAAGATGAGAAGAAGACCAAGGAAACTGATCCTATTGGTCCATATGGATTTCCTCTATATTCTGAAAAGTACAACCCAAAGCCACTTCCAAAGTATGACCCTAAGAGCTCAGGTACTACAAACTCAATCTTTAATTATAATTACTCAAAATCATTTTGGATCATTGACTCTGGTGCTTCTGAGCATTTGAGTGGTGATGCCTCACTCTTCTCAAAAATCAAAACATGTAATTCTTTTACTATATCACTACCAAATGGAGACAGACAAATTGTCTCACACAAGGGTGATGTATCCATATCACCCAATATCACATTAAAGGATGTCTACTTCATTCCATCCTTCCAAGTCAACTTGCTCTCAATTAGCAAGTTGACCTTGTGTGACACATACTCAGTACAATTTTCTAAATCTTGTGCTTTTATTTACGACAAGGTTCAGATGAAGGAAGTTGGTCAGGGTAAAATGGAAAAGGGACTCTATCTCTTACCACACACCAGTGGTAAGGAAAGCTTTGCAGGTGCCATCACAACTTCTATCTGGCACAGAAGACTTGGCCACACATCATGTAGCCGAGTAAAACACATTTTAAACAATATTTCTTTTAAATTTTGCAACTCTGACCTTGATAAATACTGTAATATCTGTCATTATGCTAAACAACCTAGGATGTCTTTTCCTTCTCATGCATCTAGAACTAAAAATGCTTTTGACCTTCTTCATATGGATGTGTGGGGGAACTTTCACACTCCAACAATCCATGGGAAAAAGTACTTTTTGACAATTGTTGATGACTTTACCAGGTACACATGGACTTATTTACTAGCCACAAAGTCTGAATGTTTCTTAATCTTCAAAAATTTACATACTATGATTATAAATCAGTTTAATGTTTATGTTAAATCCATTAGGACTGACAATGGTGGGGAATTCTATTCCTCAACCATGGATGTCTTTCTAAAAGAGAAGGGCATCATCCACTACTCTAGCTAGTTGCCCACACACACCACAACAGAATGGTGTGGTTGAGAGGAAACACCAACACCTTCTAAATGTTGCAAGAGCATTGCAAATGCAATCATCACTTTCCACTGAACTATGAGGATACTCCATACTACATTCAACATACATAATCAACATGTTACCCTCTAAGGTAACACAAAACCTATCACCCTATGAACTGATCCATTCAAAAAGACCAAAAATTGAAAGCCTTAGAACATATGGCTGCCTATGCTATGTCACATGTCTAACAAGAAAAGATAAATTTTCTCCTAGGGCAAGGAAGTATGTATACCTAGGACAATCCCCCATACAAAAGGGATCCATCATCTATGATCTAAAAGACCACAACATCTCTGTAAGTAGAGACATTGTCTTCTATGAAGACAACTTTCCTCTAAAGGAGGAAACAATTAAATCTGATCCTAAAATTATCCCAACAGGTGATGAACCTGAACATGGATTTGACCCTGAATCAATAGATGAAAACTCTGATTGTGATCTTGAGGACAAATCTGAAGATGGATCAACTGATCCACCTGAAGGGCCCCAAATCCTACCAGACTCTGAAGAGGCCGGCTGAGAGAAGATACCCCAAGAGAGATAGAAAAACATCAACAAGACTTAAAAACTATTTTTGTTCCTTTGCAACTAGCAATGGAAAATCCAAGGGCACCTCCTACCCCATGCATGACTATATAACATATAAGAGACTTTCAACCTCCCACACTGATTTTTTGGATAAAATATCTATCACTTCAGAGCCCCAATCCTTTCAACAGGCAAGCCAAAGCCCTGAATGGGTAAAGGCAATGAATGAAGAATTGGCAGCACTAGAACTAAATGACACTTGAGAAATAGTACCAAGACCTAAAGACAGGAAAGTGGTAGGATCTAGATGGGTATACAAGGTTAAGCATAAATCCAATGGGGATATTGAGAGACTAAAAGCTAGGCTAGTAGCCAAAGGCAACACTCAAGTAGAAGGTTTTGACTACAAGGAAACCTTCTCACCAGTTGCTAAAATCATATCAGTCAGAACTCTCCTTGCAGTGGCAGCAACCAAAAATTGGTCTACATATCAAATGGAAGTCAGCAATGCCTTCCTATATGGTGAGCTATCTGAAGAAATATTCATGTCACCATCCCCTGGCATGCTTCCATCAAATGATCCTAGGGTTTGCAAATTAAAAAAAAATCTCTATATGGACTGAAACAGGCAAACAGAAATTGGTATGAGAAACTTACAAAAGCTCTGCTTAATTTTGGCTACAACCAATCACACTTAGACTATACTCTATTCTTCAAATCAAACCAAAAATCTTATACTTGTTTACTAATCTATGTTGATGATTTGATAATATCTGGGAATGATGAAATTGAAATCCAAAAACTCAAAGAACAATTGCACAAACAATTCCACATCAAGGATTTGGGCAAGCTCAAATACTTTTTGGGAATTGAGGTCTCTCAATCAAAATCAGGTATATTCATATCACAAAGAAAATATGCTCTAGACATATTACATGACTTTGGCCAATTGGGATCTTCCCCATCAAAAATCCCAATGTCACACAATTCAAACTCTGATTATAACAATGCAATGAAAGATCCATCATTGTATAGAAAACTCATTGGAAAATTACTATATCTTACAATAACCAGACCTGACATTGCATTCTCAGTCAGTCATTATAGTCAATTCCTTGCTAATCCACTTCAATCACATTTCAATTCAGCAATAAAAATACTGAAATACATTAAAGGAGCTCCAGGCAAAGGTATTCTATACAAAATGAATGCACCTCTAAAATTAGATGCATACTGTGATGCAGACTAGGCTGACTGTCCTAATACCAGGAGATCAATCACAGGTTACACAATCCTCCTTGGTGGATCAGCCATAGTCTGGAGATCCAAGAAACAATCAACAATAAGCAGATCATCAGCTGAGAGTGAATATAGGGCAATGGCTTCTACTGTGTGTGAAATTATGTGGTTGCATTATTTCCTAAATGATTTGCAGGTAAAACCCACAGATTCAACAACACTACACTGTGACAATATGGCTGCAATTCACATAGCATCCAACCCTGTTTTCCATGAGCGCACCAAACATATTGAGATTGACTGCCATTTGGTGCGTGATCACTTACAAGCAGGTCTATTCAAATTGCAACATTTACCATCCGACTCACAAATTGCAGACATCTTAACAAAGCCGGCAAGCCTAGATTCACTCAGAAATCTATTGCCCAAGCTGTGACTCTATGAGATACACTCTCCAGCTTGAGGGGGGTATCAAAGTATTTATTAAATCTTTATGTTAATAGATTAAATTATTAGTATTAGTCATTAGTTAGTCTGGCCCATACTTAAGGCCCAGTTAGCCATTGGTATAAATACCAATTGTAATAGTTAGTTTATTTATCTTTTCCAAAACAATTCAAAACTTAAACCCTTCTAGGGTTCCCAAACGCCGTTCCTCTCCCTCCCGCTTCCACGATCGCTCACACCTCCGGTCGACGCCGCTCCTCCGTGCACACATCACTCCGACTACTAACTTCTTCATGTTCATAATACATCCGTACGACGTCCACACATCGCATGTCCACTTGATACTCATTTATAATTACTACTGCATCTATAAATACATTGTAACACATACATATATTAATAATAGTACTAGCAATTAACATAATTAAGAAAATATTTATAACATCAAAAAGATTATAAAATCTAACATGATATCAGAGTTATAATTAAGAATATACGTACACATAAGAAAACAAAAGCTACACGATAATCATCTGTTTATCAATTTCTTTTTTCAAAATTCACACCTGTTTTAAAAACAACGTTTAATCAGATCCTTCTTGGTTAAACCCTCATGACCATTTTCAGATCAACTTCATCTGCGGCTTCATCATCACTAAAATCATAAACTACTCTCCATTCAAAATAGCATCATCATCATAAGTTTCATCAAAACGATATCATCATAAGTCTCATCATCAGTGTGTTTCTATTTATAATTTTTAGGTTTTAAAACTATATCAAGATCAAAATCACCACCATATTTTTCATTAAAATCCAACCACTCCATAAAAGTATCTTGCACCACCCTCACCACTCCATATATTTCAAACGTTTCCTCAATTTTTTCTCAAGTAGTCTAACAACCTCATCCAAATCATATAAATCCTTATCTAACACACATTCAATATCAACATTGTTCACGTACCCCTTCAAACGGTTGAATAATAATTAATTAATCCAAGTTATGAAAATAATTATGTGCCAAATTGCCAATATAATTATTTTTCAGTTACTACTATTATCATTATGGTAATAGTATTTATTTTAATAGCAATAATAAGAGAGAATTGTTACGTTGAGTTATAAAACGTATGCATAGTTGTAAGTTTATAAAAGTGATATTGTTAAATAAAATAAGAGTAATTATCAGGTGTGCCGAGGTAAAAATGCATCAGAATACGCTAAATTAATCATGTCAATTAGATCGATTTTTCGTCGTACATGTGTTAATGTCTTTTGCAGTATATTATTTTGCATCGTACATGTGTTAGTATCTTTTGCAGTATATTATTTTAGTCATTAGATTAAATATTAATGAACACGATTTGATGATGCACGACGACATCTGAAACACGTCTAATAAAATAATATGAAAAAGTTACCGATTAACTATTACTTCATTCTTCTCCTCTATCAAGATCAAACTCCCATCAAGTGGTGCTTTCAATTTCGTACTCTCCTCCCAAATATTTCAAAGTACTTCAACAATCACCAAATGGCAGATGACACTCAGTATGCGTGGTTTCGAAGAAACTCGATCTCCGTCGACAGGATGAAATCTTGCAAAAATAAACAGAGAATGTGGCGGCACAACGAACCGACGAAAACGAGATGCGTGTTGCAATGGATCAACTTGTCAACATGATAACTGGTCTCTCCGGACAGCTAAATCAAATAGAGAGGCAACAACCAATTCTTCAGCACCGGGATAACCACCGGGTGTCAACAAAAATCAACCAAAGTTTAGCTTCCAATCTCTACACTACTCCGGCGATGAACCTCATGGATCGATGGATTCTTTATCTACGTACCATAACACTTCGGAAAATTAGAGAGTATCAATCACATCATTTCATGTTGATGGAGAAGCCTTACAATGGTTACGCTATCAAACTTCGACAACTCCATTCTTGAATTGGCAACATTTTGTGCAACAATTAAATTACTGGTCGTTTAGGTGAATTCAACTTTACTACACATCTAGGTAACTTTGCAAGAGTGCAACATACTTCCACCATCAAAGATTATATAACGAAATTCGAAGAGCTGTCAAACAAGACCACCGGATTCTCTGATCAGTTCCGTTTGGAAACCTTTCTCATCGGTCTCCAATAAAATCTTAGCAAGGAAGTTCGCTCATTTCGTCCTCGTAATATCATTGAGGCCAAGGATCTTAATTGCCTTGTTGCATGAAGATAAGTTTTAGGTAACTACAAAACGTGCATGGCCACGTACTTCATCGTGTTCCTTCGGAGAAAAATCGGGTGAAACTTCAAGCATTGTACATCCACAAGTTCCAACAGGAGTACGTATCTTATCTTTTGAGGAGCAAATCCATTCCTGTTGGAGAATGATAGTAATGTTTCTACAACATTAAAGATGGATATGTCATTGGAGAAGATCCTCAGACTTGGCTATTCAAAACTAGAAGATATTTTATGTGTTATAAAACACCTGAAGAGCAGAAATTGTTGTTGGCATCTTTTCACATGGAAGGGAAGGCCTCCAGTTGGATCCAGTGGATGGAGGCAAATAAGAGATTGTCTACTTGGAAAGAATTTTCAAAATCATTGCTCAAGAGATTTTCAACTAAAGCCGGCCTATTCAGTACATGGGGAAAGATTGGGAAGATTAGTCCAAACATCTAGGAATATCAAACAAAATTTGAAGAACAATTGACCAAAGTAGTTGGAATTCCAAAATTTCTATTAATTGAAATGTATATTACTGGCCTTAAACCAGAAATTCAAGGTGATGTATTACATACACAACCTTCTGATATCGAAGAGGCTATGGATCTGTCAGTTCTGATTGAAGAAAAAATTAATAAAATATTCCAAGGTGGTTCAACAAAATACAATCAGAGATTTATTAGAAGTAATTCTGAATATCAACAGAATACTCAGAGAGCAATAGTTCCTTCTAAAATAAATTACCAACCATCAACATCTAAAGCAATTGTAACTTCTACACCTATTATAGAAGAAGCACTTCCTGCTAAGTCATCCGGATTTAAAAGATTATCAACTCAAGAAAAGAAACAAAGAAGAGAAAAAGGGCTTTGTTTTAACTGCGATGAGAAATTCCATACTGGTCATGAATGTAAAGGAATTTTTTTCAAATTATCTGCTAATCTCATATCCAATCCATTAATTGAAGTGGAAGATCCAATCCATTACTGGGAAGATGAAATAGAAACAATCCCAGATCCAGAGCAATCAGAAATACCAGAGAGAACATAAATTAGTTTCAATGCTCTGAAAGATTATATTTCTGCTAATATAATCAGATTGAGAGGTCATATTAATAATAAAGGGGTTAGCATTTCAGTAGATCCAGGATCTACCCATAGTTTCATTCAAACAGAAATAGCTAATAGTTTGAAGATTCTGGTTTGCCCAATTAAACCATTCCATGTGGTAACTGGAAGTGGTGACAAACTCTGCTATAGTACAGTCTGTAAAAAAACTAAAATACTGATACAAGGGATACAAATCATTATGGATTTGTATATACACTATAGACATGGCTGGCTCCAATGTTGTTCTAGGAACACAGTGGTCGAAGAAGTTGGGCCCTATTACATCTGATTATGCTGAATTATCCATGACTTTCATTATGGATGGTAAAAAAATTAAATGGATGGGTGAACCTAATATAATGGATGGACCTCTAACTACATGGGAATTAAAATGCTTGCAGGCCACAACAGTTGAAGCTTACATGTTTCATTTTGCTTTATCTCAGGAGGAGGAGACAGAAACAATAGAAACTCCAGTTCAACCTGAAATCCAAGAAGTAATTGATCATTATTCACAATTATTTCAATAACCTTCCAAACCTCCACCTAAAAGGAATCAAGACCATTTTATTCACCTTCAAATAGGAGCTCAACCAGTTTCAGTTAGACCTTATAGATATCCCCAATTCTAAAAGGGGGAGATAGAAAAACTGATAGAAGAGATGTTGAAACATGGTATAATAAAAAACAACACTTCACCTTTTTCTTCTCCAGTATTGTTAGTAAAAAAAAAGATGGAGGTTATCGAATGTGTGTTCACTATAAAGGATAAGTTTCCCATTCCCACAATTGATGAATTATTAGGGGAATTGAAAGGAGCTACTGTATTTTCCAAGTTAGATCTAAGATCCGGATTCCACCAAATCAGAGTGAACCCAAGTGATACACACAAGACTGCCTTTAGATCTCACAGTGGTCACTTTGAATTTCTTGCGATGCCATTTGGCCTCACAAATGTGTTGGATCGTGATCCGAGGCTATAAGGGGGGATAATAGTCTCTTTTCGATTTGTGTAGATTAATAGCGGAATTACATGCACACACTTAAATACACAAATGGTTGTATAATAATAATAGTATAATATTGTTAGCAATATAATACTATTATATGATTTTAAAGAATATAATATTATATCTTATAATATTATATATATTGGACTTGCCTTTTTCTCTTGAAGTTTACTACAGTATATGAATACAGAGTCAACTTTTAGGTGGTGTTTTATAAACAACTATAGTATATGAATACTAAGTTATATTATAAACACAAGTTATATTATAGAGTAAATGACCAGATAATTGGATATATATTTGATAAGCAAGATTTGACCAGATAACTGGATATATATGATAAGTAAATGCTTGAACAAATATATGAATAAAGATTTAAAGCAATAAATATAACTTCAGATAGTTGACCAGATAACTGGATGAGGGATCTGCGTAAAGTAGTCAACCTCTGTATTTGACCAGATAACTGGAAGAGGGATCCTTTTCAATTAAGTGTTGTTTAGTTGTTTTAGATAAAAGATAAAAACTAAAGTTAACAAAGAATAACACGAGAGATTTATACTGGTTCACCCAAACAAGGGCTAATCCAGTCCTGACCAACTGTCGGAATTCACTCGCCTAAAGGTTATGGCAAAACCTTAGAGTATCAAGGAAACTCTTAAGAACCTCTCTAAGCTTTAAAGCTACTTCATTTAGGAACCAGTCTTTTACGGGTAGACTCACACCTTAGAGTATCAAGGGCACTCTTAAGAACCTCTAACTTTTGCGGGTAAGTTAGTACCTTAGAGTATCAAGGAACTCTTAAAAACCTCTCTAAGCTTTAAGGCTACTTCGCTTAGGAATCAGTCTTTTACGGATAGACTCACACTTTAGAGTATCGAGAGCACTTTTAAGAATCTCTATCTTTTGCGGGTAAGTTAGTACCTTAGAGTATCAAAGAACTCTTAAAAACCTAGAAATCTTTCAAGGTAGATTCGACCTAAGAGTTTTCCCGAAAACTCTATAAAACCAAACTAGAGCTTTATGGTTGAGCTCGAAAACCTTCTCTCACACTTTGGTACTATTGAGACAACCCTCTCCACCAAAGTGGATACACACAAGAGGTGATTAGAGGAGTGGAATATTAAAGCAAACAACACTTCTTACTTGTAAAGATGAACAAGAAGATTAGAAGAAGAAGTTGGAGAGCTTTTGAAGCTTTGGAAAGCTAGGACACTTGAAAGCTTGGAGGTAAAAACGTGTGGGCAAGTGTGGAGCGAAAGCTCTTGAGTTTGCTTGTAGTGTGGTGAGTGAAAATGAGGGGATTACCCTTCTATTTATAGCCTTGGCCACTCAATGTCCACCCTTGGATCTTCAATGGATGACTCTTTGATTTCTCACATAAATCCAAGCTTTGTCTTTGATCTTATCTTGAATAGTGCTTTTCTTGGATAGAGTTTTCTTAAAGAATCTTATTTTTGAATAAATTCAAACTTGAATAGTGTTTTGTCCCCTTGGAATATTATACATTGAATAAAGTGTCAAAAGATAATAATAATAATATTCAAGGTAAAAATGCAATTATTTTAAATAATAATATTCAAGGTAAAAATGCAATTTTCCCAATTTGACTTTTAACTTTGACTTAAACCCTTAACTTAAATGATTAATTAATTAACTGGAGTTAGGTTTAATATCAATCGACTTATTTAACCCCTATTGATTAATAGTGTAATTTGGGTTTAAATTGACATGATTAAAATATAATCATATGTCGACAATTTTGATTCTACAAAATGCTCCTGTAACATTTCAAGCAACCATGAATCATGCTTTTTAGAAGGTATTAAGGAAGTTTTTCATCGTATTCTTTGATGACATACTTGTTTATAGTGCTAATATTCAGGAACACATCAAGCACTTAAAGGTTGTATTTGAAATTTTGAAGAAGAATGAATTATCAGTGAAGTTATCCGAGTGTATGTTTGGTAAATCTTTTGTTGGGTTTTTAGGACATATTATTTCAGGAGGAGGAGTTAATCCAGATCCTCAGAAGCTCTGAGCAATGGAGGAATGACCTATTCCTAAAACCATGATACGGGATTAACCGAATCGTGGATCTTAGTTACGCCGATTGGAAGAGAATGAACCTGACACTGGCGAGGTGTTTCCGATCTCAGATCGGAGTGCGATCTAGATGCAAGAGACGAAGGCGTTAATCGCAATCGATTGCGGAAGCGGTATCGTAAGTTTCTGGAAGCGATCGACATAGGGTGACGGACGATGGCGAGGAACTGATCGAACGACGGCTTGTGGAATGGTCGCGTACTCAGGCAAAGCTGGATGATCGTGGAATGTGTCATGGGGTAAAATTTTAGGATTTTATTTCATAAAAATCAAAATTACAATTTGTCCCTTTTATATGAAATTACAATAATGACTAAAATGCAATTACTCTAACTTAAAGTTTCTTAAAATAAAAGTAGGAAGTTTAAGGGTCTTCTTGTAATCTTTACTTTGCATAATCGGTCACTCAAATAGAGGGTTTCTTTATTCGGATCGAGCGATCTCGGGTCGGTTTTAATTGAGTCGTCGTGTGGGCGACTTTCGATTCCTCATCGACGATTGGCAAGTTGGCCGGCGCTCCAGTCTTCTCGAAAAGCTCAACAATTGCTCCCAAGTCTTTGTCGATCAGTTTGGTAGCGGCTTCGTCCGTAACATGACCACCCCCCCAAGGATTCACCTTATCCTTGATTCCCTGTTGTCTTCCCAAGAAGAATCTTCTAATAAGGCGTCGCTCTAGAGCACCAAGGATTGGGGTACTTTGTTTCCACTCCGATCAATAGTCCTGCAATCAATTATGGATAGAGGGTATAATACAGGCTGATTGTCAGTAGCTAGTAGTGGGGGCGCGGATCCATGGTAGTTGGAGCTGTCCCAAAAAATTTATTTAGCTTAGAGACATGGAAATTATCGTAAATTCTGCTTCCAGAAGGGAGTTCCACCCGATATGCAACCTGACTGATTTTTTCTTTAATTTTGAATGGCCCAAAATATTTCAAAACAGAGGTTATTGTGAAATTTGTAGGCAGTTGAGGATTGCCTATATGGTTGTAGCTTTACTAGCACTAGTTCACCTTCCTCGAATTCTACCTCTCTTCTATGTTTATCGACAAATTTCTTCATTCTGATTTGAGCTCTGGTGAGGTTAAGCTTGATAACCTCTAGTGCTTCATTTCTTTCCTGTACATTGCCTTGTACTGCCTCAATAAAAGAATTAGTGTCTATGAACTGAGAGAAAATTGGGGCCTCCTTGCCAAACAAGACTTGGAAGGGGGTGCTTCCAAGAGATTCATTATAATTTGTATTAAACCATAGTTCTGCCCAAGGTAATAGTTGCAGCCATTTCTTGGGCTTATCATGTGCAAGAGCCCTCAAGTACATCTCAATTCCTCTATTCACCACTTCAGTTTGGCCGTCACTTTGGGGGTGATAGGCTGAGGTGAAATTGAGCTTGGTTCCACATAGCTTGTTCAATTCCTTCTAGAACTTTGAAGTGAATATTTTGTCTCTATCGGAGACTAATGAATTGGGATAGCCATGGAGTCGAATGATCTCCTTAACAAAGAAATCAGCCACCATTTGAGCATTATAATTGGATGGTAAAACTCCTAGATGACAACTCTTAGACAATCTGTTAGGCCTGTCAATTGGACGAATTCGGTCCGGATACCCCTGTATCCGAATAATCCGAATTCATCCGATTAATATTCGAATTTCAAATTTCGTATCCGAATTCGACTAAAATATCCATATCCGAATTCGGTTCGAATAACATTTATAAAAAAACCCAAAAACAATCCACTTGTCATTTTTTTCTTTTTCCTCCTCACATATATATATATATATAATTATGTAAATATCAGAATTAGTTAATAAATAAATTAAAGTAGAGTAATAAATAAATTTAGTTAATTGGAGGATAGATTTTGCAATTTTACCTTGGCAAGAATAATAATAAAACATAAGAGTGATATAAGAAATTAAGAACGAAGTGGGATGATGGGTGTGTCAGATAGATCTGTTCTGTTCGATCTAGTCGTCGTTTGTAGAATGGGGATGAAGAAGTAGACAACGATCAGTTGCGGTGAGAAGAAGTAATAGCAAGAACAAGAGGTGAAGCAGGAACAAAAGGAAAAAACATAATAAAAACAGCCAAGATGAAAAGGAGTAACTAAACCCTAATTTGTGTGGTTGTGCAAAAAAAAAAAGGGAAAATTGGAACAAACCCTAGTTAACTCTTACGAAAAGGGGATAAGAAATAAGAATGGTTTATTAGGGATTTGATATTTGATATTTTTATTATTTGAAAATGGTTTGAGTTAAAGAATAAAGGAACCCTTGCACCTGCACGCCCTATGGACACCAGAACTCAACAAAGTAGAAACAATGGCAAAATTTTGTGAGTACCACCAGGACCAGTGGAACACAACTGAAGAATGTACATCTCTAGCCAAAGAGATCGAAAAACACCAGTCCACAGAGAAATTACCAGGACCACCAAAGGCTCAACAAAATATTAGAGGTACAATCTTTATGATCTTAGGAAGTGAAATTAGCAAAAGAAAGGAGTCAAATTCAGAAATCTTTTCAATCAATAAAAAAAGAAAGGAGGTTATATACTTTTCTGATGAAGATTTAATAGATATAAAATTCCCACACCAGGACCCTTTGGTCATATCACCCATTATCAATGAATTCTTAGTACAAAGAGTTTAAGTAGACACAGACGCTATTAAAACGACGTGTAGCTTGAGTTGAGGAATCGGCCGGCGTCTTACCGAGAAGTTCTTCCAGCAGAGCCGCCATGAGAAGGAGAAAGGGGGAAAATCGTATTAAACTCAATTAATTATTAATGTTGATTACACTTAGTTATATAAGAAATTGCTAACTTATTACATAACTAATTTCTTAACTAACTAATTTATTCTAATCATTAATTATTAATCTGTCGCAGCCCATAGTTGAATTCGGCCCAGTTGTAATTGGCCCATCTATTTAATTGAAACTATTGCTGCTCAGCCCTCCATATTCTTTTATATTGAATCCTTCAGTGTTGGGAAATTTACCTGCACTACAAAAACTTAACCAAAAATATTAACAAGCACTAAACATAATATAAATGTCAGTTTAGCCCTTATGTTTAGTTTAATGTTATTCCATTGATTTGGTTTAAGTATTGTTTCAGATTTATTAATCTTTTACTCCCCCCTCAAGCCTTGGAATATATATTCATTATTCCAAGCTTGGACTGAGCAGTACTAATTTCTTTATCTCCCAATGCCTTTGTTAAAAAATCTGCAAGTTGGAATTTAGTTCCAACTTGCTTTATCAATATTTTTCCTTGAGTTATCAATTCTCTTATAAAATGACAATCAATCTCTATATGTTTAGTTTTTTCATGAAAAACTGGATTGTTAGCTAGGTATATGGCAGATTTATTGTCACAATATAGAATTGATGGTTTTCTCATTTTTATTTTTAGCTCATCCATCAATTGATGAATCCAAGTTACTTCACATGTGGTTTGAGCTATGGCTCTATATTCAGCCTCACATGAAGATCTAGCCACTGTTACTTGTTTCTTGGATTTCCAAGAGATAAGTGACTCTCCTAGCATTATACAGAACCCTGTTAGGGATTTTCTGTTTATTTGACAAGATGCCCAATCAGCATCACAATATCCTTGAATAACCATATTTCCAACTCTGTTATATATGAGTCCCTGTCCAGGTGCATTTTTGATGTATCTTATTAGTTTAAAAAGCACTTGAAGATGAATTTCTTTTGGTTCATTCATAAACTGACTCAACCAATTCACTGGAAAGCTTAGATCTGGTCGGATTATGTTTAGATAGATAAGCTTTCCAACTATCTTTCTATAGAAGGTTGGATCTTCAATTTTTAGAGATTTGTCATTTTTGAGGTCTATATGTCTCTCCATTGGTATTTTTGAGGGTTTAGCTCCTGAGAGCCCACAATCTTCTATTATGCCTAATGCATATTTCCTTTGGGAGAGATATATTCCTTTGTTGGAATATGATACCTCAATACCTAGAAAATAGTTTAGTCTTCCTAAGTCTTTTAGTTTAAACTTTTTCTCTAATTGCACTTTGATTATTCCAATTTCTAATTCATTACTCCCAGTTATGATAATGTCATCTACATATACTATGAGATATAATATATTTTGATTTTTCTCTCTTATGAAAAGGGAGTAATCAGACTTGGCTTGAATAAAACCCATATCTAAGAGGACCCTTCTTAATTTCTCAAACCAGCTCCTTGAAGCTTGTTTTAGCCCATAGAGTGACTTGTTTAATTTACACACTCTTTTATCTCCTTTACTTAGGAGACCTTTTGGTGGTCTTAGGTAAACTTCTTCATGTAGTTCACCATGAAGGAAGGCATTATTTACATCTAATTGATATAAATTCCATCTTTTCATAGCTGCCACAGCTATTATTGTTTTGATTGTGACCATTTTAACAACTGGTGCAAAGGTTTCAAAGAAATCAAAACCTTCTTTTTGGGTAAAGCCTTTGGCTACTAGCCTTGCTTTATACCTCTCTATATCCCCATTTGGTTTGTATTTTATTTTATAAATCCATTTAGACCCAATTGATCTTCTATCTTTTGGAAGATCAGCTAATGTCCATGTATTGTTTTCATTTAGAGCATTCATTTCTTTTTCCATTGCTTCCACCCAATTTTGGTCTTTTGAAGCTTCATTGAAAGAATTTGGCTCATCATGAATGGTAATTTGTTTTAAATATTGTTTATGATTTTTATTTATCCTATTATAGGATACATGGTTGCTCATAGGATATTTTGATCCATGGAAGTAGTCTTTTTCATTTTCAAGATAATATTCTTGAAATTGTTTTGATTTGATAATCTTCCTACCATATAGACTGGTTTTATTTTGTAAGGTTTCTACCTTGTTATTTGTGACTTTTTGTTTTGAAGTATCTTCTGATTGATTTAATTCTAGACTAGTAGTTTCTGCAATTTCAGCAGATTCTTCTTCAGGATTACTTTCTGAATTTTCAGGATTAGTGTTTGATTGATTTGTGTTATCAATCATGATGTGTTTATATGGAAAACCAGATGACTTTTTGAAGTTTGTTTCTGTATGCTCTAAAATGTCCAGAGTGGTTTTGTTTTGTGAATTGGGCAGATTTCTTAAGTTGTTATTTGATCTACTCAAGTTGTTTTTGAAAACATTTCTGCCTGAAATTTCAGAAATACTCTCTGAATTAGGACTTGATTGATTCAGATCAGTTTCAATGTCATCATTCCTATATTTGGATGGTATTTCTGATCTATTTTCTGATTGTTTCAAAACAGCTCTTAAGCTGTTACTATTTTCAAATTCAGGTGATTTTTCTGAATTGTTTTGTGGCTGATTTGAATCAGTTTCCATATTGATTTCATTCCTATTTTCAGGATTTAAATCTAATGTATCCTCTTGTTGATCTGAAAAATATTCCAGAGTATCTTTCTCTGTAGAAGTTCCTTCTGGACCATGACTACTTCTTATGAATTCTTTATTATTTGAATTGGCTTTTGTATGACTCATTTTGGATTTACTGCCAATGTCTGTTTGGTTTTTGTTTTTAGGTTGTGAATTATTATTTGATTCATGCTTTTCATAGTTTTGCAATGAATCCTCTCTTAATGAGTTTTTTATGTATTTTTTAGAGTTATTTGAGTTTTTATGGCTTTTTTGACCATAATTTCTTAAGTTTTTATTTTTAAATTTTTCTTTTGTTTTAGAGTTTATATGAGTTATTTCTTCATCTTTTTCAGGTATTTCTGAATTTATATTGCTAGGATCCAATATCTTTGATTTTTCAGATATTTGAGATTCTAGCTTTTTGTTTTGAAAATTGTCATTTTCAGAATTTTTTGAGATTCTATAATCATTTTCATTTTTAGAATCATAATGTTTATATATAAGTCTATTATATATTTCCTCATGTATGATATTTTGTTTTTTTATGTTGATTATAAATGTCATCCTTAAAAGGAAAAACATTTTCTCTAAAAAGTACATTTCTAGAAATATGAAACTTCTTGGTTTCTATATCTAGTATCAGATACCCTTTTATATTAGAAGGATATCCCATAAAGATGCCTTTGAATGTTCTTGGAGAAAATTTATGTTCTCTAATATTGGTTGTTGCATAACATAGACAACCAAATATTTTCATAGATTCATAGCTTGGTGCCTTGTTATTTAATATTTCATATGGAGTTTTGTTTTTGAGAACTTTAGAAGGAATTCTATTTATTATGTGAGTGGCTGTTAGAACACATTCACCACAATATATTAAAGGAATTCCTCCTTGGAAATGTAGAGACTTAGCCACTTCTAATAAGTGCCTATGCTTCCTCTCTACTATAGCATTTTGTTGAAGTGTATATGGACATGTAAGTTGATGAGTTATCCCATATGCCTCTAATAATTTCGTGAATTGATGTGAGGTAAACTCTCCTCCATTATCACTTCTAATAACCTTGATATTGCTATTATAAAGGTTTTTAACTTTTATTATAAAGTTTTTAACACATTCTAGGGCTATGCTCTTGGATTTTAATAAAAAGGTCCAAGTAGTTCTACTATAATCCTCAACTATAGTTAGGAAAAAATTGAAAGCATCATGTGTTGTGATTGGGAATCTTCCCCAAATATCAATATGAACAATATCAAATATTGATTTTGATTTTGATGTACTGTTTTTATATTTTAATTTTGTTTGTTTTGCAAGAGAGTAAATATCACAACTATCTTTTATTTTTGATAGATTTTTATTTATTTTTGAGGGAAAATTATTCAAAATAGTATCATCACTACATTGTTTAGAATTTTCAGAATTTAAAAAGTTATTTCTAATTTCTAGATCTCCATTGTTGATGAGCATCTTCATCTTCTCTGTTGATATATGACCAAGCCTTTTGTGCCAATTCTGAAATTCTATAGATGTGTATGCAAATTCAGGAAATCTTGGCTTTAGTATGTAAAGACCATTCTTAGGCTCACCCTGCCCAATCACTTTCCCTAATTTGTTTACCTGAAATTCACATCCATTTTTTTTCGAAAAAATTAAATTCAGATCTGAATGATTTATCAATCTATTTACTGAAATTAGATTGACTCTAAATTCTGGAATATATAACACATTCTTTAGAATTAGATCTTTTGATAGTGTTATATTTCCGGTATATTTAACTTTGCATGTTTCTCCACTAGGAATGGTCACATAGTGATCTAATTCCTCTTTTGGAGTATCATCAAAATAATGAAAATTCCCAGTCATATGCTGAGAAGCTCCACTATCAACTATCCAAATATTTTCATAATTCAAAAAATTGTATGAAAAAAACATACCAGTGGAGTGCTCAACAAATCCTTAAGTAGTAGTAATTCTTCATTGTTTAGGTTGGGTAGATTTGTTGTGGTGGAAGTCTGATTAGCAGTATCTTTGGACTTCTTGTAGCCATCTTTTTTATTTTTTGTTTGGGAAGCCTACTATGTGATAGCAATTTTCCCTAACATGCCCAAAAAATTTACAATTATCGCAGTAATATTTTGTATCTAGTTTCTTACCACTTTTGCTGTATAAGCCTTTCTTCTTTGGTTCTTCTTTATTTTCTTCCTTGCCATTCTTTTTTGCAAACATGGTTGTTGAGCTAACTTTTTCTTTAAAATTCATTTTCTGTTTCTCTTCTTGAATGATCAAAGAGAAAACTTGATTCATTGTGGGTAGCTCTGAATATGCTAGGATTTGGCTCCTTATAGTCATAAAATCTTCATTTAGACCTAGGAGGAACTGATTAGTTCTATCCTTTTCCATTTTTTTAGAGTAGATAGGTGCACAAGTTGTGCAAAACCTACACTCGGGTTTTTCTATCTCCATATATTGATCCCATAGGGATTTAAATTTATCAAAATATACAGAGATACTATCAGTAGATTGACTTAAAGTATTAATCTCATACCTCAGTTGGCTTGTCTTGGGTGCATTTTTTTGTTTATATCTCTCTTGAAGCTCTACCCAAGCTTCATATGTTGTTTCTGTGTGAATTAAAGTTGATGCGATTTGTGGACTAACTCCATTCACAATCCAAGACAGCACTAAGCCATTTGCTGCTTCCCAATCTTCATATTCTTCACTTGACTCATCAATGGGCTTCTTGATCTTTCCATTTACAAA